>LQNS02278096.1:9418778-9433276 GCA_001587735.2 Parhyale hawaiensis | reverse complement strand
ATTTTTATTAGTGAATGACGAAAGTAAGGTATTTGTAGGTGGAAATGTACTATATATAAAACATGTCAAGTGCATTTCCACTGCAAACAGTGCATTTTTTAAAAAATTCATCCACAAAAACATAAAATTTGCCATCCTGAAAAATTTGATTTTTCAGAATAAAAAAGAATGTAATTTGATGAGTTTTTATGCTACACTAAATACAAAGACAGTTTTGGAACATTGAAAGATTCACTACAAAACTATGAAGAGTTTTTTTTTCAATTCCCTTTTATTTTTTTTAATATATGAAATATCAAGAAAATTTACATATTTTATGAATTCTTTGGTAACCCATCTAAAGTCTCATGTCAATAGAAAACTAAAAGGAAATTGAAAAAAAAAATCTCTTCATAGTTTGGTAGGGAATCTTTCAAGGATTCCAAAACTGTCTTTATTTTTAGTGTAGCATAAAACCTCATCGACTTACGTTCTTTTTAAAATTTATAAAAAGAAAAACAAATGAAAATATCATTTTCTGAAAAAACTAAGGCCTAAACTGAAAAAGTTAGACAAACAAAATGTTTTTATTTTTTGATTCTACATCTTATGTGCAAATTTCAGAAAAATCGGCTCAAAAATAAAAAAAAATGGAAAAATTTTGAAAAGGCCCCCTTAATGTGATAATAGTATGAATCCTGTTCTTTTTTAATTTTTAAACGTTTCTCAATTTCTCAGTTCATTTTGCAATGGCTCGCTACCGGCAGAGTACCTCGGTCGGATAGCACCACGGCCCGCGTTTTCGTGGGTTACTCCAGATCAGGAGGACAGGTGAGTTGTCACACTTTGTTATTATCAGGTAAGTACTTTTGTCGTTTTTTTTAACTTAGCCAAAATTGTGAGGTATGCTCTGGTGTAAGTATAAGAGTAGACACTTCAGTAGCTCTTTTGTAATTTGTCTCACTAGGTATATCGGTGTAGACTCTAGTATACTCTTAAGACAAATCATACTAACATGATACTTGTGTATACTAGTTTTAAGAACTATTGCAAAATCTGATAACGCTGCTCTTGTTCCCTGTGCAGGTACTAGAGTAACTTCATCTCAGATTTTTTTCTTCAATTTTTTTTTGGCTCTGCCCCCTCTCAGACCCATTGGTATACAGGTACGCACTCGATCCCCTGAAACTCATTCCAGTAAGACTCGCGGTGCGACCAACATCTCCAGCTCCACTCCTCTTGTGCCTTAGAAGCTTGGAGAAAGTGCAGTGATTGGTCCCTTGTGGACTTAGTCTCAGTGTGTTGAGATACTATTGGCATTTAGAAAATATTTCTAGTTGATCCTTTCGGACTTGGAAAATTTTTCAACGGTCCCCTTTGGACTTAGTCTCTTTTCAGTGAAGTGCTTTTGATACTTAGAAATTTTTTGGGATAGACGTTTTGGGACTTCACCTCAGAACAGCCTTATGCCCTGAGAGTGTTTGAAATTTTCTCATCCGGATTGACTTAGTCTCAGTTACTACTATGAGATTATCACTTAGTAATTTTAGGGTCAGTTTTCCAGTTTTCAGTGCCTGAATAACTTAGAAATTTTGTTCACTTCCCACTTGGGAGACTAATTCAGATTCATCCAACTGAATTGGAACTTAAAAAAATTTTCTCATCCAGCCTCATGGGCTTAGAAAATTTTTCTCATCCCACCTAAGGAACCTAGTCTCATATTTGAGAGGCAAGATTGACACTTAGACAATATCCTGATATGGACTTAGGCTACATCTGAGATCACTTACATCCTTCGAAGGCCTTTACAAGTTGTGAAGTTTTTGAATTTAGTCCTTCTTTAAAACTTAGTCTCAGCTTTTCCAGCCTAATAACTATGAGCCTTCTTCTTGAATTGAAATTATATTTTAATAGATTTATTAAAGTAAATGATAGCCATTAATATAGGATGAAAGTTTTGGATTCTGGTGAGCCACGGCCGTTGGCCCAAAAGTTCCTGGTCTGTCATACTCCCGACTGTAGGAGTTCGCTACGTTCGAGGAGTACCGGCTGGGGGACCAGTTGATATGCTATCGAGCATTATCTCTGTCCTCTAGCAGACGGGAATACCGATGTGAGCGATGTCGCACTGACGACTCTAGAAGTTCGCCACGTTCGAGGAGTGCCCTCTGGGGGATCAGTTAATATGCTATCGAGAAATATCTCTGTCTTCTGGCACAGGGTAATACCAACGTGAGCTACGCCACTATCGATGAGTACCGGCTGGGGGATCAGCTGATATGCTGTCCTCTAGCAAAGAGAAATACCGATGTGAGTGATGTCGCACTCCCGACTGTACGAGTCCGCCACCTTCGAAGAGTAATGGCTGGGAGATTCATTGATATGCTATTGAGCATTATCTTTGTCCTCTAGCAGAGGGAAGTACCGACGAGAGCTCCGCCACTATCAAGGAGTACCGGCTGGGGAGATCAGTTGAGATGCTAGCGGGCATTATATACGACCTTTAGCATAAGGGAATACCGTTTCCCCAATAGAGAGATTTTTAGAAAATCTAAAATTAAGAATATGTTTCGGAATTCTAAAATTCCATCATCAGTGCTGAAATAAAAGTAGAGAATCAAGTAGCTACACAAATCAGTTTCACAGCAGAACATCCAAAAAGCTCAAATGGTATTAAGTGCAGTAAAATTGAAATGAATAAAGAAAACCCTTTCATAAAATTAAGTACACACATCTACGTAGCTATTCTTAAACACAAACATGCTAAGTTAGGTGGGTGAAGCTACGGGCCGCCAGGTTCGAAGAGTACCGGCCGAGGGATCAGTTGATAAGCATACCGAGCACTATCGTCTGGTCTCTGATCTAGGGAATACAGACGTGAACGAAGGCCCTTCACGATCGACGAGTAGGTACCGGCTGCGAGATCAGTGGATATGCTAATTAAGCATCTTCTCTGTCCTCTAAGTCTAGGGAATACCGATGTGAAGTTTTATAACGCCACGATCGACGACTACCAGCCGGGAAATCGGTAGTGATGCTAACCGAGCACTATCTAACTGATCTCTAACCTCGGGATTTCTGACAGATACGGGGGATTTTTCTGCCAGTAACGTCATGAGAGCGAGCAACAACATGAACTTAGCTCATTGTTTGCAGCAGTTAAATTGCTCTACAGTCGGTACTACCAAGGCGGCCGATGTTTTTTTTGCGCCTTAGACCAAAAAGCAACGGGTATTGTTGGCTCTTTACCTGTACGGTTGAAAGATCTTGGTCTTCCTCAGGTCAAAAATGAGACCGTGGCTAACACGACAGTTTTGCTTTGAAACGTGGTAGTTTGATGGTCCGAGAGTCCTGTTACCCCTACTTTGGGGTGAATATGGCGGCAAAGTCAACGTTGACCAGGTCTTTGGCATGACTTTCCCCCCAAACACGCTGGGTTAAATCGTGCTAATGCACATGAGATGATGATTTGGAAGGTTTTTGCTTCACGTGATGTTTGAGGCATACCTGCTCTGATGAGCGAACAGCCGGGCAGAGGTTTTCAAATTGGGCAAAAATGCTTGTGGACTTTCTTCAATCAGGCTCTGATCTACGTGGGACTTGAGTGCACGGGCATGAGTGCTGACGGTCTTTTGACCTGCTCTGGTGTCTTCACACCGCAGCTGGGGCGTTTCTCCGCTTGGTGTTTCATAACAATCCCGATTCCTGAGTGTGGCAATCTCCGGTACGTGAACTTGAGACAGAGTGGCCCTGATGACGGCGCAAGTGGGGCAAAAACGCTCATGAACTTAGCTTCTCGTTGTTGCGGGCAATGTTCCTAAATAATAATAACAGTTTTTACTAAGGCATCCCGGCTTAGGCCGAAGGGCAATTCTAACTCTACGTACACTGCTTATGCCACTCGATTAATGAGTACAGACAGGACTGAGGAGTGGTATATGGAGCGAAAGGTCCGTGGAGACTACGACTGGGTCCGATGAACAACAGCATAAACGATTTTTGGCATTTGTCGATCAATTCTAGCACTAACGGAAATACCGACGTGTGCAAAGAGTCTGTCAGATACCGGATAGGAGTTACGTTATCCTTACACTATCAGTTAAGCCCCAGACTTAGGAATACCAATGAGTATAATGAGTTCCGGCACTATCGACGAACACCAGCATACTGGATCACTGATAGGCTGACCAGGCAAGACCAACGTGTCTGATGAAGGCCAGTTACTTCGACGAGGACAACTAGGTGGAAGCAGCCCCGCCTGGGCTTAAGACCTCCGGTTTTCGAAGCACAAGCTGTTATCCCGGCAGGATTGACGAATACCGGCAGACCGGAGCAGTGACAGGCTGCCTAGGCACTAGCATCTGGTCTCGAACATATCCAACAAGAACATAGAGGCCCAGGGTGCACTGGAATTAGAATCTCCTACCGGGAAGGGTCTGCGTTTTTCTTCCCGGCAAGAGTCATGAGTACAGACACCTCGGATAGGTGAAGGGTAGATAAACTTGACCTCTGGTTTTTCTAACTTCGGAAATACTGATGTCGGCAGAACTGGCTGGCATTTCCGATGCCCAGCACGGAACAGATGGAGGCCTGTTTTTTTTTTTTTATCTCAGCAAACTGAAATATCCTGTTCTTGCCGGACTTAGCTACCAGACGGAACTAGTACTGTACCTGGTTGACACAACTAAGGTCGAATACCTTTTGGACTCCTTCCGGGTCCTAGACAGGGAACTAGAAGTCAGGAGGGACACTAACTTATTTACGACCTTCTAAAACCGGCCATAACTTGGTCAGACTACGGGTTCAAACCAAGACAGAAACCCTAAAGATTTAACCAAGAGCTAATTACACTAACCCAGAGACAGTTCTTAACCCTAAAAAATTTCCCTCTTCCTACTCCCCTCGGGGAAAGAAACATGGAGTTAAGAACCTCTTACTACTCCTCGCAACTCTCTGACGAGAAGGGCTCAGTATATCCTCAATAAACTAGAAGTTCAATCGCTACAATCTATCGAACACATGAGAGTGACTGACAAAGAGAAACGGTCAATTCAAATTTTAAACCAAGGTCCCTCATCAATGAAATCTGATATCCAATAGCTACCTGATAAATCCGGGAAAAGTCCTACCAGGCCGTAGAGCCTCAACTTGGGACCGGGAGAGAAGCTCTCAGTTTTCACCTAGGCCTGGCTCCCTCTAGGTCGTGAAGTACGACAGAAGGGGTTCAATAAGAGGATCAAGGTCCCCCAACCTTATCCTTACGCTTAGTCCGATAAAATTAGAAGTCTACTAGGGCTGAAAAATTTCAGGCATAAGGAGTTTTATGGACGTTGTAAACAGACTAAAGGCCCGGGGCACAAGAATGAGAGCCCTCCAGAGGTACACAGCCTCAATTGCAGGCTATTTACCGGTGCCCAACTGCTGGATAACTGCTAGGCTACCAGCCGCTATAATGAAAAATCGATGTAAGGTGGGAGCGACCTCACAGGTCGCAGGAGGCCTATACCTGTAAGGGATTTTTCTGCGAGAACAGGAACTGAGGGCCGGTAACGTCACCAAAGCACGAAACATCATGGGTCTTGGGTCTGCATGCTCCGGACAAGACAGACAATACGCTGGTCACAATGCGCCAGGGTAAACTCAGACCAGTCAGAGTGCAGAGCAACTCTCTGCCTGTGCGGTACGCTTTTATAACCTTAGCGTCACGATACGCCCCAGGACTCATGCGGACAATTTCCGGTAACTACGACCGGCAAATATTTTCTCTTCCGAATCTGGCTACATGAAAGGCGCTTGGCCACATGAAGACTAAATAGCTCACGACTAAAACGAGCCACTGCCTCAGAAAATCTACGGGGTTTCCCGGAATATGTCCTGCGATCTACGCTCTTATCAGTGGGACTAAGCAGGTCCGGGATTCGTGGATCAGAGCGAATGAGTTGGAGAGTACGCCAGATACAGAAGAGTATTCGAAGCGGGGGTTTTTCCCCTTTTGAGGGAAGGGTCATTTTTGCGAACGAACTAGTAGAGCACGAAGGCTAGCTCAAGAGGAGAGAGATAAAGTTCCGCTGTGTTGTCCGTCAACTATACCTAAGGTTAGCTGGACCAAAAAGGACCTGTTTTCGTAGCTAGAGACTAGCCCACGGTCAAGTAATCGGACTCTCCTCTTGGCGTAGTCAAGGCGTTTTGTTCTGATGTGAGCAATCACCTTACATACCGAAATTAAAGGTTCCATCAAACCGGAGTAGAAGACCGAGGTGCGGCTACGATGTTTTCGGTGCTTTGGTCGGCACATAAAACTGGTCTTTTGTGGGACCTGAAAGTAACTCTACTACAGCGAGCAAAAAATAAGTTATTAGCTGTACAGTAGCTTCTAGATTCTTGAGCGACCCTAGCTGGTGGCGTAGTTTGCTTCGTCGAAGATAGCAGACAACTACCGGAGTCGGGGAGAAGATAGGTCGAAGCGCAGAAGTCCAGTTTATACCGGCTCCTTTTTCAGTCTGGGCGGGCAAATGCTCTCTCCCGCATTGGATTGTTTTTTACCCTAGCTACTTTTCCCACAGTACGATCTCAGTAGGCGCCCTAAATTATTCAAGAAGCCAAGGAAGTAAGGTCCAAGAAGGTAAACTTGAGACCTTAACAAATAAAGGTCAACTTTCCCATGCGTTAGATAGACCTGATAAGGAAAGTGATACGTCACAGTTCTATGAGATCGGAATCTCTGTGTTCTTCAGAGTTACAGGACTGAAGGAAGTGTTTGTCAGGATGAAGACTAACGATCTAAGAACGCAAGGAGGGCGAAAGCCGTAACGCCGGCTCAGACACTAAGGAAATTTACATACTTCNATACGTCACAGTTCTGTGAGATCGGAATCTCTGTGTTCTTCAGAGTTACAGGACTGAAGGAAGTGTTTGTCAGGATGAAGACTAACGATCTAAGAACGCAAGGAGGGCGAAAGCCGTAACGCCGGCTCAGACGCTCAGGAAATTTACATTCTTCCAGGACCCTTAGGAAGCTTCAGTAGTGCTTCGATAAAAATTAAAAAAAAAAAAAAACAAGGGAGACCGTCGGTAATCTTAGGAGTTACGAATGTTCATAAGTCCGCATCATCAATTTGATACAGGACTAAAACCTCAGGGGTGGAATTCCAAGACAACAGGATCAAAAAACAGTGTCAGAAAAATTAGAAGTGGACAGCCTGAGGGCACGAATAGAAAAGAGGGCTCTTTTTCAAAAACAATCCCAAGATTACTGTTGAATACAGGACCACCGAGCATAAAAACTCCCATTCTATTCTTTTTACTTTGGGTGCAAAAAGAAATGGACTGATTGGCCTGAGTTTATTATGGCGAGACTGAATTCGAACGAAGGGAAAGTCTCTTAGGCACTTAGGTAGACCAAAGCACAAAAGACAGCTCCAACTTGGTCCAATGACAGAGCAGGACGTTAAGTCCGTTACTCAGGTCTGACTACATCAGCATATAGGAACAGAACTCCGGAGGCTGCTAGGTCCTGACAATTTCTTAGATTGGGGTGGAAGGACAATTTATCAAATTCCCAATTCCTTGCTCATGCAACAGCATAACCTAAACTTACTAGATCTACTAAAAGACTTCGGATAGACCAGCACTAGTAACTTTCCTTAATCCTGACCTTATCGAGAGCTGGTCAAAATACTTTCTACTTACAATATTCTTAGACCGCAACAAGGAATAGGGCTCCCTAGCGGACGCCCTAACCTAGTAGGTAAGTATAGGTACCTGCCGAAAGCAGATAGTGAAGCTTGGGCCAGGTCTTACAAGAGAACTATTGTCCGGACAAGGCCGAAATAAGCAGAAGTCAAAACGAATTGGGTCTTTGAAACCCAGAGAAATTTTCAGATAGAAAGTAAGCTTGACCTTGGAAGTGCGTTAGGCTCCTCAATTAAGCACAACAGGGACCTCAATGAGGTTTTCTTTTTTCTTTTTTTGCTGAAAGATGTAGCTAACAAAGAAAAACACTTGACCACTCTGGCACAGCCGAAATAAAGCCAATGGTTGTCAAAATAAAACATAAGCAGAGCCTACACACTGGCTACAGCAAACAACGAAGTGGTACAATTGGAAGGGGAACTAGCCGAGGCTCTGAAAAAGATAAACCAAGTATGGGGCCTCTAACCTGCTGGAAACCCAGTTGAGGATGCAGGCCGACAAGTTTTCTAGACTAGAGTCTGCTACGAACATTTTCGGACCTGACAGGGACATAGTGTCCTTAGAGACAGAAAGAAAACAAAAGAACCTTCTCAAGAACGGGACCCATGGCAGATAACAATGAATCAGCCGGGGTAAGGGTTACTGACAGCCTGGGCACTGCGGGTATACCTGGCCAAGTGAAGACGCGAAACCGCACAATAATGTTAAAGTATCTGTTCTAGGAAAACTGCTCCAGATACAAGGGCAGCTCAGAAGTTCAGGAGTTTAGGGAGAACAGGCTCAACAGATCCAACAAACTTACCCTGAGCTACAGAGAAATAATAGCGACTTTCGAAAGGACTTCAGACACTTCGCGACAGGTCTCAAGGAACATCGGTGGCTAGCTCGGTCCAGTTGTGACATCAGTCCCCTGGTCCTGTCCCATCGAGCATTGAAGCTGAAGTCGATAATAAGCAGCTCGGTGATACACGCCTGAGTTCGAGACAGACCATGCTGTTCCTCTAACACGAAACAAAGAGGCATCCAAGATCCTAACTCTTTGGCAGGAGTGTTTGGCCACCACAGGCGAGTGCACAAGAACCGAATAAAAAGGTAAGATCACCAGAGATCGTGAGGCACCCTTAACATCAGAGCGCCACAGAACCCTTCCCTGCTCCGCAAGCTACGCTGTTGGCATGTCGGTGCTATCCGACAGAGGTACTCTGCCAGAAGCGAGCCACAGCAAATAGGTTGAATGTTCCAATGATCTCTTTTGCAGCGGTAAGCGAAAGGCAGAGTACCTACTTCCCTCTGGAGGCAAAACTGATCCCAAAGCCCGGATGTTCTGGGCTTCATAATAGCGAGATGCTCGCTCGTCGCCCGGAATAAGGCTCAGGGGGTCGGGTGCCTACCAATATACCAGTGGATCTGAGAGGGGGCGGAGCCAAAACAAAAATTTGAAGTGAAGCAACTCTAGTACCTGCACAGGGAACTAGAGCAGAGTTATTAGATTTACAAAAGTTCTTAAAACTAGCATGCAAACGTAACATGTTGGTATGAATTGTCCTAAGAGTATACTACAGTCTACAGCAATATACTAAGACAAATTACAAAAGAACTACTGGGGGTCTGGTCTTATACTTGCACAAGAGCATAGCTACCTCACAAATTTGACTAAGTAATAAAAAAAACGGCAAGAGTACTTAGCTACCTGTTAATAACAAAGCGTGACGACTCACCTGTCCTCCTGATCTGGGATAACCCACGAAAACTCGGGTAGTGGTACTATCCGACAGAGGTACTCTGCCTTTCGCTTACCACAGCAAAAGAGTTCATTAAAACATTCAACCTAATTTCAAATTCCAACGATTCAAGAACCCTCTCAAGAAACCTTCAACACCTCTTATGAGAATCAAATGCATGCCAATTATAAAATTGATGAAAGAGCAAACATAAATACTCTACTCTTACTTTAAACCAGTGAACAGTGATGCATGAATCCGACTCTGAACATACTATAATAACAATAAAATTAGTGACCTCATCGTTCGTAACAACTTAGCCAAGTCTTCAACAAGTGACCCGCTAAATCTGGTGCGGCGAAAATGTTCAAATATGTTAGCGGAGAATGTATATACTGTAAATACAAATGTCTCCGGATGTATGCTACATAGGACTTCGTAGGAAGACCTCACAAAATAGATTTGTCACATGCTGACCAAGGAAGATCTGCATAATAACACTCAAATTTTGAATCAGGCAATCCAATAGAAACTATTTGAACTTCACTGAAGCCTCAAATAAATAAATTGTTCAATAGACATGCAAGTACGAGTGCAAGGATTATTGGGATGTAGAGAAGGAGGGGGGTGGAGTTGCTCTGGCGGTGGCCGCCATTTTGTAATTGTTAGGTGATGCGAACTAGCCTGCGTTGAGGGCACAGACACGAACTTTGTTACTTAGTTAACACTATTAAGTTTTTTGTGCATCATAAAATTGGATTTAGATTGATAGTCTCTCGTGTATAAATTCTCATTTTAATTTTTTTGTGTATGCATATTACAGATTTTATTGACCTGGTGATGATGTCTGGCACATCAAAAAAGTTTTCCTGTTTGAACTTTGAGGGTCTGTGAAAGATATCAACTAGTAATGAATTTAAGCGTATTTTTAACCACTAGTAATGAATACAAGCATATTTTTAACCACAGTAATGAATACAAGCATATTTTTAACCATCTTAACATGCAACGAACGGGAGGAATTATAAGAATGGTTCAATGAACACTTTTCCAGTGAAGCTGAAGGCAGACTACAGTAGCGGCCATAATGGTTCGGACACCTAACAATATACAGTATCAAGAAATCATTAATATCTCCGAAAATTGGTAAAATACCCCGTTCAAACTTGGCCCACATCAAGTAACATATCATACTTGCATTGTGTTAAATTGTCACTTATAGAGGAAAAATGAAACCTAAAATACAAACGAACAAATATTTAGTTAGAAAAATTGGCGTGAACAAAATGGTTAGGACATCTCAATTATTCAAGATTTTTCTGCACATATCAAGAAATTAAAAAAAAAAATTCATTACGTCAATTGCTCTTAATAAGCTCCCAGTCAGTTTCTCTCCAACATTTGCTCTGTAACATACCTAGAGGAGTGCCTACACCTGCTCCTGTCCGGGAGTTAATTATCAAGTTGCGCCATGATGACCACATGTCAATACGGGATATAGCTGAACACGTTAAGCGGCCTAGAAGAGTTGTTAGAGACATACCAGCTATGTACAACAAATGTAACTCTACCGCTGTGGGAATTTCTTCAGGACGACCTCGAATTACCTCGAAAACTGATGACAATACTCTGATCAGATTATCAAAGAAAGATCGTTTTCAAACCGCGGCATCAATTTCTCGAGAAGTTAGCCAATCTCGGGGAATGCATGTACTGTATCAGGAAGACTGTTTCCGTCGTCTGAAGGAAGCAGACTTGCACCCTCGCTCCCCAGCAGTCAAACCCTTGATAAGCAAGAAGAATAGGAATGATCGCCTGAGCTTTGCATCGAAGCATGTCCTATGGACTGATGACGACTGGACTGAGGTGTATTTTAGCGACGAGTTAGAGTTTAGTTTGGTTCGGATGACAAGAGATTCGTTCGTCGATCAGCTGGTGAAAAACTGTCCAAAAATTGTGTAAGGCAAGGGTGAAGTTTGGCGGAGGCAGCGTTATGGTGTTTAGCACATTCTCGGCAAGCGGTACGGGACCTCTTGTCCGATTGCAGGGAAAGATAAACGCAAAAGTGTATAAGGGACTGTTGCAGATGCATGTCTTACCTGTTCTTAACAGTTCTTCAAGCCAGAATCCCTTCATGCAGGATAACGCCCACGGCCACACGGCGAAAGTTATCAAGACTTTTTTACAAGAAGTGGACGGTATGGACTAGCCAGCTCAAAGCCCGGACATGAATCTCATTGAAAATGTATGGAAAGTATTGGGAGAACACACAATGAAGAGCAATCCACCACCTTACAAGTAGAATGGGCAAATATAATGCCTGAAGAATGCAGCCGTTTGATACAGTCATGTGGCAGTAGATGCCAAGCCGTTATGGACAGTAAAGGGTACCACACAAAGTACTAATGTTGTAAAACTATTTTCCATGTTCATTTTATTGTGTATTCTTTGTTTGATACATTTAATTCAATGTTTTAAGGTTTGTTCGAACCTTTTTAGCGACGCTAATTGTTCAGTAGTAGTAGTAGTAAACTAATTGTTCATAATGATTATTTGTTCGTTTGTATTTTTGTGTTTCATTTCTCCTTTACAAGTGATATTTTGACACAATGCAGATATGATGCATTACTTGAAGTGTACCAAATTTGAAAGAGGTATTTTACCAATTTTTTTTTTGGAGATATTAATGATTTCTTGATAATATCAGTATCACAAGTGCAGAAATTAAAGACATTTTTTGAAGAAAATATATTTTGTAGTATTAATGTCCCCATAATAAAGCTTGATTGCCGGGACATTAATACTACGCAATATAGACTATTTTCTTTAAAAAATGTCTTTAATTTCTGCCCTTGTGATACTGATAATATTAAAGCTTGGTTTCCCAAGAAGAAAATCTATTCGCAACGTGATTTCTTGATATATTGTTGGGTGTCCGAACCATTACGGCCACTTCTGTACCTCTATTGGTTGCACCATATCACACGGAATAAAGGTTACTCTAGAACAGGACAGTCGAACTGTCGCACTATATTGATGACAAGGACAAACTCTGATTTTTCTATTTTATCAAGTCAAATTACGAGCTGCCGCTCTGATATTGGAGACAAAAGCAAGATTCTTGAATTATTTTTTAGCCAACCATTATGATACAGTACAGTTAGCCTATTTAAACTTGGTAAAGGTAAGGTGAAGTCAACTTGACCGCACCCTCCACTGGGAAGCACGCACTGGTTTGTGCTGCGGATAAAAGCCCACTGTTCCCAGAGGAGTAAGTGCAGCTGCAGCCAACAATAGGTCATCAAGAACTACAGAGCCAATTAGACAGAAGATTCAAATGACCCACGCCCCCACCACCTCATCTGAGGAAGCAAGAACCCCCATGACGCTGTGCACCCCATACTGCTGAGGCAGCACTCCTAGATCAGAAAAGAGCTCGCGTGCCTGGGTTGGCCAGAGTTGCTTGAGATTATCTTCTGTTTATGGGATTCTTTATTTCTTCTCCTGCATATATTTTTGTATTTATCTGTACATTAATGTGTATTTATGTTCTCTTGCTTTTTCCTTTCTCTATTTTGCTTATCTGTGGGGATGTGGAAAGTAACACGGGACCGGGTCGGGCTCGGGGGTGTCGGCTCCTTTACTGTAATATTAGAGGACTGCATGCGAACCTTGCGGAGCTCGAGTTTGTGTCCCGTGGTGTGGATGTTGTGTGCTGCGCCGAGACATTGGTGGCTGGCAGATGGCACGATGTTGAGCTTGCCTTGAAGGGCTTTAGTACCCTTTTCGAAGGCTGCGTGGATCGTGACCTGGTTTCCGTGGAATGGCCGTCTATGTCCCGAGCGGATTCTGTGCTTACCGGCAGTCAGTACACGAATGCACCTGTCATGAGATCATCGTTGTAAGGGTGTGTGGCCGACTGAATAATTATTATTTATTCTGCTTATATCGGAGCCCTGCAACTAATTATTCTCTTTATGACTGTTTATTGACGGCGATGGCCTCGATCCAAAGCACGGATCCCAAGGCAGCGATTGTTTTTGTGGGTGATGTCAATGCACACCACAGGGACTGGTTTGGATTTGCATCACCGACTGATTGTCATAGTGTGGCTGCGTTAGACTTTCGCACCTTCTCTAGTTGTGTGAAGCTAGTTCGCGGGTCCACGCATATTGCTATAACTGTCTCGACCTCGTGATGGCTGATGACCCGGACTTGATGACGGTGACGAATTGGCTCTTCAGACCACTCACACCTTGTTGTGTGCATGGATCTTAACCAGGTCGTTCCTGTAGTAGACACCAGGAGAGTGGTATTCGATAAGAGCAGGGCTAACTGGGTGGCTATTACTCAGGCAGTAAGAACTTTACCTTGACGCCAGATTATTCACAGTGATGATCCTGTCTCTGAGCTCAAAGACTAGACTGTGCCCATTTTGGAGAGGTTTGTCCCAAAGAGGACTATTCTTGTTACCTCACGGAATAAGCCGTGGTTCAACGCCCAGTGTCGGTTAGCCTTTGAAGCTAAACAAGCGGCTCATCAGGCATGGCGACGTTCGCGTGACCGCACGTTGTGGCAGACCTACACTAGCGGGCAAAATAAGAGAACAATTTTCATTATTTGATAATAAAGTTCAACCATGTAGAGTAGGTTAATGAATCTTTTGATGGGGCCTTAAGGAATGTATTTAATATATTTCTACAAAATAGCAGGACAAACATAACTATATCTAATACATTAGAGCAATCTAACAAATAGCAAAAATTGAACAGTGAAAAACAAGAGAACGCTCGTCTTTAAAACATTCTCACACGTAACCTGGTCATCTGGCAACATTCAATTTCGTGTACATGAATTCTAGAACTGCCACCCTTATGATTACACCATTCTAAAAACATGGCACCTCACGTGAAAGTTACTCCCGAGCTTCGGGAAGAAATTGTTAAACTCAGGTCCTCATGAATGACTCCTTCGGCCATATCAAGAGAGGCAAACCGATCCAAGAGCGTTGTTTCTCGTGCTTTGAAGTTCTATGATGAAAAGTAACAGCTGGAATCACCGGTATCTGCAGGCCTCCCTCGAAAAACCTCCGAACGAGTTGATAGG
>LQNS02278096.1:9317002-9338159 GCA_001587735.2 Parhyale hawaiensis | reverse complement strand
TACTTATCTGTCTTATATGAGTGTGACGACTCTGAACTGTCCTCCTGTCATGGAGAAGCCTCGGCTATGCGAGTCTAAGTGCTACCAACAGAGGTACTCTGCTACGCTTCACCACTGCAAAAGTGTTCATTGGAACATTCAATCTAAATTAAGTTTTACAAAACTGTAATGCAAATTAAATTCACTAAGACCTCAAAATCCAACAAATCTAAATCTATTCAATGAAACCCCTTCTAAAATATATAAAATTTAAGCAAAATATGTTCAATTATGTCCTTACAAATAAAATAGCTTTTGACTTCAAAAATGAATAGCTATGAAAAATTTCATAATTACTTATCAACACTAACATGATAATGCCATTTCCAGTGATTTCAAAGTTCAAATTTACGTCAATATTTTCCCTGGAATAAAGATTTTACATTTTATTGTATAATTGTTAGCTACTGTTCATTTCAGTTCATTTGTCACATGTATCTTCTTACCTTCAGGTGTCAATGCAATAGACTAGGTTCATCAGAGAAGCAAGTGTGTCCAGCTAGCCTATAGCTACTATTATAGCCAATATTTGAATACATATAAGAACACTTATTTATAATAATATAGCTGTTAATAAATCTTAAAATAGAGAAAAGAAAATAATTGAGCAAAAAGAGATAGCAAAATATGAATCAACATCATGAACAGGGAAAACAAGATATGAATCAACATCATAACAATAGTTATCCTTTAATATTTGGCATTTATTGATATTGGACTAGTATTGTATAATTTGACTCTGTATTTACGTTTCAGATAACAATGGATGAGCGCTACGTTGATAGCATATGGCAGCTACTGAAGAATGCTATTCAGGAAATACAGAAGAAAAACAACAGTGGGCTCAGTTTTGAGGAGCTGTATCGTAATGCTTATACAATGGTTCTTCATAAGCATGGTGAAAAGCTCTACAGTGGCCTCCGGGAGGTTGTTACTCATCACCTTGAAACTAAAGTAAGTAGAAACCCAGTGATGTTATATACATACATATGTGTAATTAAAGCTGGTCAAGAGATCAGCAGTTTCTTTAGGGTAAGTGACCCCAAAGAGATGCAGTGGCCCAATGGAGACGCACTTGCTGTAGGAAGGCTGTGGCACGGCTACTGGACGCTGAAGGAAATGTCCAGTACCCCCCAAAAAAATTTAATGTGTTTCCTTAACACCCACTAATAATGATTGATGATAGGACATTTCTCACAACGTCCAGTTCCCCTCACCGCAGTTGCGTTTCCATTAGGCCAGTCTTTGCTCTTTCCTTGTGCATCTTTAGTTGTCTGTAAGGCACCTCTTAGTGATTGCTGTAATACACACGCTCTCTTAGGATGGTGATTACAGTACTTGAAAGACGCGCTCCCCAGCGGTTTACCGAGGATCATGACCAAGTGCTTTTCTCGGTGAGTCCTGGGGGCTACCCATTAGCCCTTACGGCTAACTTGTGCCCTGGGCTGCAGCTACAGTAGCTACGCCTGGGGCACAACTCTAGCGTCTTTCTGCGTCCTCACAAGACGGTATTAACTCCGTTCTTGGAGTCACTGCCTCAGGCAGCAGTGCAGGTGTAGCGGCTACCATCCCGGTATCCTTATACAGTAAAACCCCTCTAATCCGTACCTCAATAATCCGAACATCTGATTTTAGTTTTAAGTGCAATCCAAACAAATGAGCTTTTTTCGGATAAATAGGGTAAAGTACGGAGTTTGCACAAATACCTCCATAATCCGTACAAAGCGCTTCTCATTTTTTGGATTAAGGGGGTGATGAGCAAAAAATCTCTGCAAGGTGCTGCGCAGAAGGTACGAACAATCTCTCTATAATCCGTATTAGTGCGGAATACAGAGGTTTCTTCGGATTCGTAAGTACCCTGGGAATCGAAATCTCCGCTAATCCGTCATCCCCTTCCCCCCTGCTGTGTGAATTAGAGGGGTTTTACTGTAATTGCATTTAGTTAACTAATGTGTTTTCTTGCGACTCGTCATTTGTACAAAAGTTCCATGTCTATTTCCCAGTAATATTGAGAGATCTAAATTGTGTTTTGTGTGTACCTTCTTGCAGGCTGAAAAATCCAATCGCCAAGTACATTATTCTAGGTAGAGTGGAGGATGGCTCGCTCCTTGGGGACATGTTCAGTTTGTGTGCATTTATATAATTTGTTGTCACAATTCTGTCATGTGCTATGTAAGCTATCCCATTTCATATTGTTAGTCATTATCTTCTGCTAAAGTGTGATCAAGTAATGAAATGAGAACAATCAACTGGATTGTTCGCGAGAAGCAATTTACCAGATCATCCGCAATCAATTATTCTTTTGTAACAGTAGTATGTCTATTATTCATCTGATTATCATCAACAAAGATTCACAGTCAAATATATTTATACACCATCCATTTATTCATTTTTTTGCAGTGGTTCGCTCCCGGCAGCTTGAGTCTGAACCCTGGACATTCTGGGTGATGGTAAGTGATGGTGATCGTGTACGCGCGATGCCGGTGCGTTTGCGCAGTGCCGTGACATTTTTGACTTTTGACAGTTTATATGCTGCAAGCACGGTGAGAGGGTTGCGCTGCTCTCTAAGCAAGCAATATGGCTGCAGACTCGCCTATACGCCAGAGAGTCCTACGAACAGTTGAAAATAGTGCCGAGTTTTCTGATGGATGAGACTTTCAGTGGCCAGATGCCTACAAACAAAGTTTACGTTCTGGCGATAAAGCATGTAGATTAACGAATTTTAAGTTTGTAGAAGACAGTAAAGAGTTTATTGAGCAAGCAGGTGGAGTTGAGCAGGCAGGAGGAGTTGAGCAGGCAGGTGGAATTGAGTCATATGAACAAAAGGTAATTGATTTCAATAAAATGCTGTCAGAAAAGTTAGTTTCCTGCAAGGCAGAGTGTACCGAAAGTGCACTTGATGTAAGCATTAAAAGATTCAGAGCAGTAAAGAACACGTCACAGCTCTGTTCATTTATAGCAACTGCTGGCTCTTCGGTATATAACACATCTGGGGCTTTAAAGAGGAAAATTGCTTGCCAGCCCACAAGCATCGCAAGACGGCAGAATGGTCACCCTAAAGGAAAAGCCACGCTAATGAGGGGTTGCATTATCAAGCATTGAAGAAACTTGGGCGAAAACATTAAATTAAACTTACCTAATGCTAAAATTCACTAATTAACTAATTATTTTATAACATTCTATCTACAAAATTGTTTTTGAATATGTTTATTTTCAAATATAAGTTGAAATTTTAATGTGTTTATCATTAATACCTGTTGATGCTCTCGTGGGACTTATGACAACAAAGTGGTAAACACCTTCCCTGTTATATAGTTATGTGTTCCATATTACTGAGTTCTGTTCTTATAGCGTACAACTTCTTCCCTTAGAAATTGCGCGTATTAGGCTATCAATAAAATATAAAAGCCAAGTTAGTGTTTTTCAGTGCATTAGGAGTTGAAATCTATGAATCGCTACCAACAGTAAATGCTTACTCAAGTATGATGGCAACACCGTGTAATGCTATTCATACAGTGCAGTATTACTATCATGCAATGTGACTTTTGGTGTTGACTTTAGGTACCTAATATTTAGTTTACCCTAAATAATTTTATTGCGTAACTATATACTATACATGGTATATAATAAATGAGTTTAAAATTAAATTTCCAATATGATCTTAAACTTATGTAGTCCTACTCGTTCCCATGAAAAGTAACGTATAATTGTTTATTTTTTTATAACTGAAAATCCCAAATAAAAGAGTATTGATAACATTTCTACAAAACAAACCCAGATACCTAGTAAAACACATCTGTAAAAGCCTAAAGTTAAATTGATAACATTTTCTATAAGGTATAACACTCATTGCAGAGTATTATTACATGTATAGTCTACATTCTTTGTTGCCATAACGTAGAGTATGATTATAAGCATCTGGTCACTGAAAATCCCATCCATCCACCAGAAAGCTCAGCACTACCGTATTTACAATTGTTCGTAGGACTCTCTGTTGTGCAACATATAAACTATACGGCAATTGGTGGCACACACGCACCGCGCGTACACGATCACCATCACTTACCATCACCCAGAATGTCCAGGATTCAGACTTATGCCTCCCGGCAGAGTACCTCTGTCGGTAGCACCTTGACCCGCGATTCGAGGGGACTCCAGATCAGGAGGACGGTTGAGTCGTCACCTTTTTAATGACAGGTAAGTTCTCTGAAATACGTAAGTGTACATAATAAGTCAAAATTTTTGCAGTGGCTCGCTTCCGGCAGAGTACCGCTGTCGGGTGGCAGCACGACTCGCGTCATCGCGGGTTTCTCCACGTTGGGAGGACTGTTATAGTCGTCACACTGTTGTTAATTGACAGGTAAGTACTCTTGCCTTTTTTTTTATTTAGCCAAAATTGCAAGGTATGCTCTTGTGTAAGTATAAAAGCTATCTTGTTTATAGTTGTTCTGTACTTAGTCTAGTATCTAGTGTAGACTGTAGTACTAACACTTAACATCTGCATGTTTTTTTTTTACTGTGCCCCTCTCCTCTCCCCCACCGTCCATGGCTATATAAGTAGGCTAGGCACCCGACCTCCCAGCCTCATTCCTAAACGACTCGCGGTGCGATCAACATCTCTAGCTCCAGCTCCTCTGCTCTTGTGCCTCAGAACTTGAAAACAGTGCAGTGTTGGGTCCTTTAGGGACTTAGTATCAGTGATTGGTGATACTTTTGACACTTAGAAATTTTCTACCTGATCCTTTAAGACTTGGAAAAATTTTCTACTGCCATTTTTGGGACTTAGTCTCTGTCAGTGAAGTGACTTTGAGACTTAGAAATTTTTTGTGATAGGCGTTTTGGGACTCTGTCTCAAAACAGCCTTACACACTAGAAGTGTTTGAAATTTTCTTTTCCGATTTTGACTAAGTCTTAGTTACTTATATGAGATAGCTATCCCTAGGTATTTTTTTGGGCTTTTCCTAGTTTTTGAGCCTAAAATACTTTGATGAAAAATTTTAGTTGTTCCCACTTGGGGGACTAACTCAGATGTGGTACAGCCTTCAACACTTTGAAAGTTATTTTTTTTTATTCTTACCTGAAGGACTTTGAAACTTTTTGGGCCCTCATAGAAGGGTCTCTGGCTAAAGGACTTGTCTTGCAAATTGAAATTCGGTTTTAGCTCTTCAAGCTTGTGAGAGCTAATGAACTATTACTTCAGTTTTCCTCAAGCGCCTTCAGTAAGGATGAAAGTTTATAGTCTGGTGAGCAGCGGTCTCTGGCCCAGCAGTTCCTTGAACTCCTGCAGCAATGATCCGGACTTGTAATTTTCATCTGGATAGTTGGTTAGCAATGAGGTAGTTCTTTTCTAAATTTAGTTTACGTAACCTTCAGTAAGGATGAAAGTTTATAGTTGGTGAGCAGCGGTCTCTGGCCCAGCACTTCCTTTAACTCCTGCAGCAATGATCCGGACTTGAAATTTTCATTTGGAGTGTCGGTTACCTATAATAGTCCTGTATATTTTTTACAGTGCCTGGTAATTATGATTACTTTCGTAATTTCCTAAAATGCCTTCGGTAGGATGAGAGTGTAGTCTGGTGAGCCGCGGCCCTAGGCCCAGCAGTTCCTTGAACTCCTGCAGCAATGATCCAGACTTGTAGCTTTCATCTGAATGGCTTGCTAGATGTAATATTCAATTTCTACGTCTACTACAGTCTTTCAAAAGACTTCATTGGATCAGAAAATGGTGTTTCCAAATCTTCAGTGATAATTCTATCGCAGTGGTAATCGTTGTAAGGCACTTGGAGAGGAGCTAGCAGAGGTTATTTAAGAATCTGGAAACTGATTTTAAACACGACTGTGTTGAGCCGACAATATGATGAAAGTTTCACAGTCTGGTGAGCCGCGGCCCTAGGCCCAGCAGTTCCTTGAACTCCTGCAGCAATGATCCAGACTTTTAACTTGCGTCAAGATTGTGGGTTAGACCTCGTGGCCAAGCCTAAGCAGTTTTAAGGTTTTTATGTCGACACTCTTATCCTGGGAGACCTTAAAGATGGAAAAATTTTTATGTCCGCTTAGACGCGGCCTAGGCCCAGCAGTTCGTTGAACTCCTGCAGCAATGATCTGGATTCATAATTTTCATCGGTGTTTGCTAGGGCCACACGTTCGATGAGTACCGGCTGGAGGTTGAGACCTAGGTCTCCCCAAGACCCTCCAGTCTCGGGAATACCGGCGTGAGCCAGTCAAAGAGTACCGGCTGTTGACAGGCGTTCTGAGCTCAACTGTCCTCAGTTCCGGGAATACCGACGTAAGCTACACCACTTTCAATAAGTACCAGGCTGGAGGTCGAGACTATTATTCTCAGGGGTGAGTCACGCCCCATAACTCCAGTACCTGAAAATACCGAAGCGAGTTCGATGAGTACCGGCTGCTGACAGGCGTTGTGTCGCGAACGCTGTCCTCAGACCTGGGAATACCCACGTGTAGCTTCGCCACTTGCGATGGACCAAAGGGTAAATGAGTACCTGATGAGAATTCCGCAGTGTGCCGTTCGAGGAGTACCGGCTGTTGGGCAGGCGTTAGCCATTGTAGCTATCTCTGATTCTCTGTCCTCCAGATCAGGGATTGCCGACGTATGCTACGCCATTTTCGATGAGTACCTGACGGGAATACCGAAATGAGCTGTTATAAGAGTACCGGCTGTTGACAGACGATATATCCGCGCACGCTGTCTTCAAAACTGGGAATACCGACGGGTAGCTTCGCCATTTTCGATGAGTACCAGATGGGAATTCCGAAGTGAGCCATTCGATGAGTACCGGCTGTTGGACGGGCGTTAGCCACTGTAGCTATCTCTGTCCTCCAGATCTGGGTATACCACGCCATTTTCGATGAGTACCAGATGTGAATTCCGAAGTGAGCCGTTCGATGAGTACCGGCTGTTGACAGACGTTAGCCACTGTAGCTATCTCTGTCCTCCAGTATCTGGGAATGCCGTCGTATACTACGCCATTTTCGATGAGTCCCAGATGGGAATACCGAAATGAGCAGTGCGAAGTATACCGGCTGTTGACACGTTATGTTCACGAACGTTGTCCTCAGGCCTAGGAATGCGACGTAAGCTACGCCCTGTCGATGAGTACCAGACGGGAATACCGAAACGAGCTGTTCGAAGAGTACTGTCTGTGGACAGACATTATGTCCGCGAACGATGTCCTCAAATCTGGGAATACCGACGGGTAGCTTCATCTGTTTCGATGAGTACCTGAGGGGAATAACGAAGTGTACCGGCTGTTGACAGGCGTTATGCCCGCAAACGCTGTCCTCAGTCCGGAAATACCGATATGTCGCGTCGCCAATTTCGAGAGGTAGTTCGAAAGGTACCGGCGGTTTGACAGGCGTTATGCCACTAGGTTTTCGCTGTCGTCCTATTTCCAGAACCACCGACGTATGCTACGCCTGTTTCAAGGAGTACCAGATGGGAAGACAGAAGGGAGCAGGTCGAAGTGGACCAGCTGTTGGGCAGATGATGTTTTAGCTTAAGCTGTCTTCCAAATATCAGAAAATACCGACGTGTAGCTTTATCTTCTTCAAACGGTCCGAAAGAGTTATCAAAATGAGCACCTCAAATAGTCAAGCGGAATCAAGCCGCTGGCAATGAATACCAGAGGGAAGAGTTCGACGGGAGCGAAGTTACTCCTGACGGAAAGAACCTACCTCAGTGAAAAGGGTGCCTGCTGGAGACTAAAAAATTTTTGGCCTGGGAGCTATCTTTGTCTCTCCAGCAGGACACAGTCCGGAACGAACAAAGCCTACTTCGTAGAAAGGGCCTGGTTCGAGGAATGCCGGTAAGAAGCTCTGACAATTGCTAGAAACAACCAATGATCCCTAGCTCAGTCTTTTCGACGTCCCTAAGCCAGTCGGGGCGGAATTGCGGTAAGATTAAGAGGAGTGTCCCGAAGATTACCTCAAGTTCAGGCGGTAAGCCTTGAAGTTTTTATGCCCACTGGCTCAGAGAAGCGTACCTTACCTCAGAAGGCACCCCCTTTTCCGGGGGGGAGACCTTCCCCATACGGAGAAGTTAGCCAGCGGGAACAGCCGACTAGACTAAGAAATTCCGCAAACCGTCTCTATATTCAGTAACTGAATAGACACTATCATTTACGACTTTAATTAAATCTGGCTAAGGTTGCCAGGGCAGCCCACGTGTCACCTTCCTTCTGACTGATGACACACGCTATAGAAGAGCTGAGGAAACTCACAAATGAACTGAACTTTGGGCGCAAATGAGCCCATCGCTTTTCTCACGCGAGAAGAACCCGTTGGTCAAAAGACTGAGAAATCCGTTCATCCAGAGGACGCGCTCCTGACTACGGACTGAACATCTGTACGAAAGGTACTTCCAACAGCAGAATAGTATATTAAATGCTATCCAAGGCCTTCTAAGAAAAGGCTAAGTACAATATATAAACTATAGTACTTAGCGCTACTGGGTTAGTAGACCCGATTTGGCGTGACTGCGTCACACCCGAGAATTACGTCTTACCGAAAGAGAGAACGCTGGTGGCGAAGCTCCGGTAAGGGGGCGGTTCTCCCGGATAACTCGCAAGACGATAAGGTAGAGTCGACTGGGTAAAGAAAAGAGGTTACAATTTCTCCGGCCTATCTTACGATGACCGGGAAACCTAATTTTCCTCGTAATTGAGATTTACCTGGGATGGAATAGCCCTGATCCTTTCTCTTTTCAAGCCAGAAAGAAGTAATAATTCGGATTATCTACCTCTTGTGGCCACACTACGACCAACGCCGCTAGCCTACCTTACAGAGGTCTAGGGTCCTAACCCTTGAGACACACAGCGTTAAGTCCCAAGGACAAGGCTGAGACACAAGTATATATACACTTTTATAGTACAGGGTTACCGAGATCTCTACGAGACCAAAGGTTCTCGAAGTGTAATCGGGGAAGATTTTTCGTAGTCAAGGAAAATTACTTCAGTTTTGACTTTTAACCCTCGAGTACGAAGCTCCCGAGAGGCCTAAAAACCCGTAGACCTGGGCTCCTCGACCTATACACAGAGCCGACTGCCCACCAGGCTTGTACAGGTAATAGAAAGGAAGCTTTTCCGTCATAAGTCGGGCGAGACGGAGGTCCACCGTTACTCGCAGCTTCTCCATAGAGAACCTTAGCAAACCGGTAAGTGCTGGTGTAACCTTCAAGGTCACACGACTCCAGATTACGATCTTAACATCTCACGGTACGTCTTGTACCGAAGCGGCTGATTCATTTTACGGCCCAAAAGTAGACCCAGGGGCTCAGGGGCTGTTTCCAATTTTATAGCTCAGAAATAGTGTGGCAAGGAAGGTGAGAAATTGTGGTAAGGGACTCGGGTAGAGACATAATCTAACAGCGGGTACGATCTGAGACCATACAAAGGCAGGGATATGTCCTGATTTCTGGATTATCAGTCGTATCCTAAAAGATTCTAAGATTCTTTAATAAGGCCTGCCCGCAATGCTTTTCCATTCTAGTTACCTATATACCTATACAAGAGATGAAACCTAAGACTGGTCAGGACCTGGCCAGTGGTTATTACAATGTTAGGACTTCAAGGCTGAAGGTGCAGCATTGATAAGAAAAGTAACACTCCGAGGAAACCAACATCACACCGAGTAATGAAAACTGATCTAACGATAAATCAGATTCAAAGTGGGATTTATATCAACGAGGTTCCTGAAACAAATGATCAGTCAGAATCCAATAAGGATCGGTCTATAGCAACTCTGGATTCTAGCAGGGACTACGATATCCATTCGGGATCAGATCGATCAAACTCAATTCAGCACGCCAAATCCAACGCCCCTGCCTGAAACTCCAGACAAGTCAAGCCTCGAATGCTTGAGTGCAGCCCCAATGGAATGCTTCCTTAGTCTTTATACTTACATGTCTAATACGTAGGTCGTAAGACAAACTGCTTTAGCGGCGTTGGTTCAGGTTTTTGGTGCACTTTGCACTATTTGCTTGAGGTAAAGCTCTTTACAGAGCTCGTTTGCCTTATTCTCCGCTATTATGACGAGCAACACAGGAACGCAAAGGACACAACTCCACTGGACCCCACACTAATGTAATTGGGGCAAAGTTAAATTCAGCTTGCACATGACGTCAGCTAGATCCGAGACACTTTACGTTTACGCGGGCGTGTGGAGCATAGAGCGAAAGATCGTGGAGACTAAGAATTCCCGCAAAAACAACTCCTCGTTGTCCTCTTAACAAACAGACGGAGTTCCTGTCAGTTGAATAAGGCGGCTCATTATATGAGGGCGATCGCCAATTTTACCTTTGGTCAAATGAAGTTAGTCGTTAATACAGGACGGTACCCTGACATAAATAATTCTAGAAGGTATTAAAACTTTCAAGTGAAGTCTTAGCCTCAGAACGGAAAGTCCTATTGACACTTAGCATCAGAATGGATGGCCTTGTTGACAGAGCATCAGAAGGGATGGCCTTGTTGGCAGTTAGCCTCAGAGTGAATGACCTGGTCTACAGTCAACCTAAACCCTGGTCGGGAGTTAGGTTTTCAGTGGTTCCTTAGTTCCTGACGGCCTTGGGAACTTTCAAGTTTATACGTAGTCCTTCATTAGGCTGGGTCCCAAATCTACCAGATACTGACGGCACTTATACTGATTGATTTCGTCTATAATTGGAAATCTTCTAAGATGTACAGTCTGAAAAAGAAGTTAATTTAAATTCAGTGAATAATCTGAAAGTGGAAAATTGTGGCAAGTTTCGTTCCAATAGCGGAGAAGAGAACCATGGTCTAACTAGAAGTCTCGCTCGTAACTCCCAGCTGGTCGACAGTTTGGGTGATATTTGAGAGCTTCGTACAAGGCGAGGCTACACTGACGTGCAAGCACGCTTAACTTCAGAATTTGGGAAAGGAGAAAGACTCGTACACTAAGGATGTAATCAGGTTTGACTTTGAGGGGTCAAAATTCGTCCTTGGGAAGTTGAGAAACCTCTCAGCCGCCCCGCTTTGAGACTTGTGCGACTCATCCGGGCGGTACCGTATAGCTTTCCGTGCCTGTTAAGTAACCTTTTACTAGAGGAAAACCTTCGGCCACGGTGAACCTGTTGGTGTGTCTATCCTACCTAACTGGCCCGGCAGGAAAGGATAAAGGGCGCCTTCCGCTACTGTCTTATTGGCTCTGACACCTGACGCATTCGTCAAAGCCGAGTCAATTTTCCGAACGCCAGTTTTCTTCCCCTCAGCTACCAGAACTCTGAAAATGTTCAGAATACCAGCTCCAGAACTTGCATTTTTACCGAGAATCCATTTTGGCCTCTAACTCTAAATAAAGCAGGGCCTTTTAGACTCAGAAAAATTTCTGGGTTCCTCTTTTGGGACTTAAATTTTTTTTTTTTTTTTTTCACTTTGTCTTTCGACACTTTGCCTCAAATACTCGGTAAGTTTTTAGACTTATGTTGAACACTGCTAAGGTTCAAAAAGGGTAAGAACAATTGTTGATTTTTCTGACTTTACTTAGGAATACAAAGCAATTTGACAGTAAGTTGTTGCGTGGGGTTCGATAGTTTACAATTTCTATAAGTTCGGGCTTACAAATCTTAGAGAGAACTGGTACAAATTATAACGGGAGAGTTGGTACAATGAATAATGGGAGAGTGGTAAAGTTGGCCGCAGCTGGGTCCTCTGCTCGTCGAGAATGATGGCGCGAAAAGAACACGGTCTCTTGCTGGAGTGGCGCTTATATGCCTCGCGACAAGGAAGTCATACAGTTACTTTGGCCTGCATTGTGCTTGTGCACAGCCCTGAAAACATGTGGTCTGGGTTTCCTACGCAGAAATTTCTCGAGGCTAAACGTCAGCCCCTTGGTACAATCTGCTAATGTAGTATGCTCTAGAGTTTTTAGAACTCCTATCTTGGTGTATTTAAGAGACATGAAAACTATTAGCACTAAATCTAGGTTGCGGCGCACAAGCTCAACGCGGAATACAATGGGAAAATACATGAGGGTTTATAAGAGATGAGACGTTCGTCCGTGGCCCCATGGAGGCTGATAAAATGCCGGGGCTCTCCTATGCTGGGCTCCAAAGGTGTGGGGCCGAACCAGGAAGTGTGAGGCCACTGGTAGTCGCTTCAATTGAGGGTCCGGCTTCTTAACAACTTAGAATAATTATTGAGTTCCCTTTTGAAACTTAGAAATATTTTGGAATTTGCCCTTTGACACTTAGCCTCAGATACTCTAGAAGGCTTTTAAACTTAGGATAATTTTCTTGGTCCCCCTTAGAGAATTTGGAAAATTTTTGAAAAGACACACACTGACATAACATCAGACTGAATGGAGTTTTTGAACTTTTATAAATTCTCTGGGTCCCACAGTAAGAACTTAGAGAAGCTTTGTAGAGTTATGAGAACACTCTTACACCCACCCTCTGGTAATTTTCAAAAAGCAATTCCTATTTATACCTCGACGCGGGGGTATCTTTCCTAAGCCTTGGGCCTCCTTATTCAAACTAAGTAGGCTTCAGTGCAGAAAGAAAGTGCTGGATACGCGCTTAGGGATGGGGAGAGTTGACTCGAGTGGGTATCTCGAACAGGAATGGTAGTTGGAAATTACTATCATAGGAAGTGATTAAAGTGATGATTGCTTACATGCTCTCGTGGTGAGTGAGTTTAATACAGTAATCGTGGCACAAAGCAGATATGCTTGTTCCCCTTTGGAACTTTAACTCTGATACAGTAGCTACAGCTCTTTGGACTTGAAAATGTTTTGGCTTTCCACCTTTGATACTTAGAATTATTCTGAGGTAGTCCTTTGAGACTAAGCCTCAAATGCATGGAAACTGTTCTACTGGCAAATTTTGCGTCCCATCGTTGGGACTTAGAAAAATTTAAAGAAGGCCACTGAGTTTTTGCCTCTAATACAGGGAAGAGACTTAAACGTTTTTTAACTGGGGTTTTGAGAGATAGGGACTTAGTCCCTTATTACTCAGTGCCCGTGGATACTTTGATTAATTTGAGAAATTGGAATTTGTGGACAACTTTGAAAAAACTTTAATTAATAATGTCTTACCCTGATCTGTAAGAGTAAAGTCGCTCGCCCAGACGGAGACACAAACAAAGCAGACCGCTCCCTCAGGGCAACTCTCACAGGAGAGAGAGTTTTACGATACCAGCAATTGGAGTTTGGTTGTCCACACATAATGACAGAAGGAACATAGATACGCAAGTACGGAATTAACATCTCCTGTGGCAGGTCAATAACAAGACCACCACAGACAGGAATAATAAACTCAGATCAGGGTAAACTTAAGCACTTTTGTGGCACCCTCCACATCAGGAGTCGCCACAGAACTCCTCCCTGCTCCGCAAGCTATGCTGTTGGTAAATCGGTGCTATCCGACAGAGGTACTCTGCCGAAAGTGAGCCACTGCAAATAGGCTGAATTTTCCAATGAACAATTTTGCAGTGGTAAGCGAAAGGTAGAGTACCTCTGGAGGTACAACCTTCCCAAAGCCCGTAGTTCTGGGCTCTTTAGTAGCGAGATGTTTCGCTCGTCGTCCGGAATGAGGCTGGGAGGTCGGGTGCCTACCTATATAGCCATGGACGGTGGGGGAGGGGAGAGGGGCGCAGAAAAAAAAAACATGCACATGTTAAGTGTTAGTACTACAGTCTACACTAGATACTAGACTAAGTACTGAACAACTACAAACAAGATAGCTCTTATACTTACACAAGAGCATACCTTGCAATTTTGGCTAAGTCCAAAAAAAACGGCAAGAGTACTAACCTGTCAATTAACAATAGTGTGACGACTAGAACAGTCCTCCCGACGTGGAGAAACCCGCGATGACGCGAGTCGTGGTGCCATCCGACAGAGGTACTCTGCTTTTCGCTTACCACTGCAAAATTGTTCATTGGAACATTCAGCCTATTACTAAGTGTATGTATGTGGTTGTAGTCGTAGTCAAATTTTGACTTTCCATGGTAAAATCTGATTATTAACCCCTTTCCTGTGCAGGATTCAAAATTGGGAAATTTAAGATTTTTTTTCCTTGGGCCCTTGGCCCCTCCACTGCACCCCCTCAGCTCCTGCTATATGTACCAGGTCCAGGGCGCCAGGAGTCATCCATTCACGACTCGCAGTAGGGTCAACATCTCCCAGCTCCAGCTCTCCTCTCATCTTCTGCCCAAGAAACCTAAAAATGTTCAAGATAGCTACTAGTTTCACAACTTGTACTTTTTTACCTTGGTTCCCTTTTGGAACATTAACTCTGAACAGTGCAGCTCTTTGGACTTGAAAAATTTTTGGCCTTCCATTTTTTGACACTTAGAAAAATTTTTAGGTAGCCCTTTGAAACTTAGCCTCAGAGACATGGAAGCTTTCATACTCTGAAAATTTTCTGGTCCTCACCTTGGGGACTTAGAATATTTTTGAGAAGTCCATTGAGCCTTAGCCTCCAATACAGTGAAGTGACTTTAACGTTTTACAATTGTGAATTTGAGTGATAGGGACTTATTCCCTTATTGCTCAGTGCCCGTTGATACTTTGATTAATTCTGAGAAATTGCTGTTTGTAGAAAACTTTGGAAAAATGTTGATGTTGCGTGTTCATTGTCGTTCATGGTCTTCTGGATACAGCAACCTATTGGGATTTCTTCCACTAGGTGGACTTAGTCTGATTTTCTGGTTTAGCGTACTAGCTACCAGAAAACAGGCAGGAGTCTAGCGTGAGGTTTTTGAATATCTCAATACGGAAGCTGAGTCCAGTCTAGGCCGTTGTTAACTTCAAACATAAACGTAAATGAAAGAAGCTGAATTTGACCTTTACTTTTTGGAATTCCTTCCACCAGGTGGACTTAGTCTGATTTTCTGGTACGCGTATTAGCTGACAGAAAACAGGCAGGAGTCTAGCGTGGGGTTTTTGAATATTTCAAATTGGAATCTGAATTCGAAAAACTTAAGACATGCAGTGGTGAAGGAGCTGAAAAGGTTTGAATAGTTTCCTTGGGCTGGAGATGCTGGAGCTGTGGTAAGAGTTGACAGATGTACAGTTTATCAAGTGTTCTTAAAGTCTTTCTCTAATACGGCATCCGTTTCTGGAATCCCCTCCACCAGGTGGGCTTAGTCAGTTTATCAGGTGTTTACACATGATGAATTGGCAGGAGTCTAGCGTAAGTTCTTGAATATTCTTGGTCGGATCCCGTGTTTGAAATACTTTTATTATCGGCTTTCGTTTCTGGAATTCCCTCCACCAGGTGGGCTTAGTCAGTTTATCAGGTGTTTACACATGATGAATTGGCAGGAGTCTAGCGTAAGTTCTTGAATATTCTTGGTCGGATCCCGTGTTTGAAAGACTTTTATTATCGGCTTTCGTTTCTGGAATTCCCTCCACCAGGTGGGCTTAGTCGGTTCATCGTGAGTTTACACACAATGGATCGGCAGAAGTCTAGCGTGGGGTTCTTGAATATTCCTGATCGATATCCGTCCTGATTACCGCATAATGCAAAGCCTCTCTCCACTAGTTGGATGCTTAACCCAATCGCCCAGAGCGCGGCCCTCAACGAGATGGGGCGCATCATGCGAGGTCTCTCCACTAGTTGGATGCTCAACCCAAGCGCCTAGAGCGAGGCCCTCCACAAGATGGGGCCATATTACCGCATCAGGCGAGGCCTCTCCACTAGTTGGATGCTTAACCTAATCGCCTAGAGCGCGGCACTCTACAAGATGGGGGCCATATTATCGCATTATGCGAGGCCTCTCCACTAGTTGGATGCTTAACCCAAGCGCATAGAGCGCGGCTCTCCACAAGATGAGGCCATATTACCGCATAAGCAACGCCTCTCCACAAGAAAGAACCTGTATGCAGCAAGAGTAACGCCTCGAGCGAAGCTCCCACAGATGGGGGGCCAGTTTGCCATTTTGGTGAGTATTCTCCACTAATGGGAAGCTCAGACCAGAGTCTTGAGCGGGACTTTACATAGATGAGAGTCATACCGCCGCTCTTGACGAGGCCCCTTTTCCCTCTACAAGATGGGCTCTTTACCACAGATAGGCGGCTTCTACCCACTCGTCGGAGACGAGTCCGACAGGCTCAAAGATGACTTCCAAACGAATAAGATTTAATTCCCTTCCTTGGGCAGTTTGGGCATGGGTTGGACGTTGGCTTATTCGTCCAAGAGCGAAACCTTTCATAGATATAGGGCCAAATTACCGTTTAAGGAATATCTTCCTTAACGAGCAGTCAGCTCCCCCGCTAAAGTTTTCCGGAGTTTTCCGGTTGACCTTGTAGTCAATTGCATAAACCTCAATTATCCGGTGTTCACGTTTTAATCCACTGCTTCCTCGAGTGTTGTTTTACCGGAAGCCATTAACGAAGTCTCCTTGAGCCTTCTCCACTTAGACTGACCTTTTGGGGCCATGTTGACCAAAGATTGAGGCGGCATAGTCTGCTGTGACGATGTCACTCCACGGACAGATTCCTTTACCGTCTTTATGTACGAGGATTGCCTCTAGAGAATAAATGACGTTCTTTCCCGAGCCAGGACCTCGGTGAGTGGGCTCAGTACCCTTAATAGGCGAGGCTACGGGCTCAAAAGAGACCCTATAATGAGGCAGGCCTTTTTTCCCTCCTTGGGCGAGTTTTGGCCTTGCACTGGACGTTAGCGTAATCGCACAGGAGCGAGGCCCTCCTTAGTGGAGGCCTCAAAGTTCTGTGGGAGGCGTGTTTACCTCAAATAGCGGGTCGCCTACTCAAAAGTACTATCACTCAACAAACAAGGCCTCTTTAGCCTTAAGCAACAGAATATTTGGAGTTGCGGTAGGTTTCTTCCGCCATACGCGGAAATATAATAGAGAGAGGTGACTCCCCGTCCGCAGAAAGAAAGTTTTAGATCAGTGCCGCACTCTGAGTTCCGCTGGGGCATCTAAAACGGCCCTCAGTTAACGAGGCCGGCTCCAAGAGCAGCTTCGGAGACTAGAGGAATTAAATTCTTAAGTTTGGGAGAAGCGGCTATCGGTTGCGAACAGTAGCTTCCAGATTATGACTGGCGGAGATTTAGGCCTTTCCTAAGTTTTCTCCTAGGAGACCAAGGGCTATACCAGTAGGCATCGCTGTCACGATTATATACCAATTAGGTCCGTACAGACTGTTTTGGGATAGGACGGGACTATGACGAGCCCTACTATTGTATTGCGACCTGACGCCTTGTAACACAGGTGGCCTAACCGGAAACACACAGCCTCGGCTGACACGGTAGTTTGGGTAATAGATATTGGCGGCAGAGGCGTAATTTCGAACAAGGGTTAAGCGATGGAGAACCAGAGTATAATTCTTGACCCTACTTGCTCCCAAGGCAAGAATAGAAGGATCGCCTTATGTTCACGCCCATGTTTCGGTGCCTCAAACTTGCGAAGGTTACCTATATATATATACGAAAAGACCGCATTGTGTTCAGTTTTCATAGAGCAGGAAACAATCTTGTAGTTACGTATTCGAACTTGCCGCAACAGGGCTGGGAAGCTTTAAAAAAGCGTCAAGAGGTGGCGATTGTGCATTACCAGGCCCGGAGCATGTAGCAAAGTCTTCACTTTCAGGCTTAGCCTCAACTTCTCTTTCAAAGGAGGTTCGAGAGCTGTACGAGCATAATAAACAAGTTTTGAAGACTATGTCTAAGGACAAGTCGAGTCGGTACTGCGAGAATTCAGAATTACTGAACGCATACCTACTTACTGCGAAGGCCAGATAAAACTTGTAAGCGGCTATTAACCTGGAAGGACTCACGGCCATCTGGGTTTTTCACGAAGTACATTTTCTCCGGCACCAGATGAGGAACGAGTATCTCCAGCCTAGGAAACCGGCCGGAGAAAAGATCAGCCTGAGGGCGAGGCTGGTACTCCTCGTCAAAGGATGTACAAACTCAGGACTTGCTAGGACATGAGACCCGGCTTGAGGACTAAGCAAGACCAGTAACCTTTTATATATATGGTTCCTACAAGTGCTACAGGTCCACGGAAACCTGGTGACTTCTCCTTTGCCTTTCCAAAAGACCAGGTTCGTTCGACAACACGGGCCCCATATCCACTAGCCAGACATAGAAATCCGGTAGTAACAGTGATATGAAGATGGAAATGAGAAAGATCCTTGAGAGGAAAAGGAAGCCTGTGAAGCTCATCTGCGGGTATATACGGTCAAGACTTACCACACGGGAGAGGTGGTACCGAGACAAAGTGAGATACACTGGAATCATCCTTCGGGAGATACATCGTCAGTGCCAGGACATTGTCTAGGAGTTGAAAGAGAAAAATCTAAGGATGAATCTCTGTTCCTTCCTGGCAAGAATAGATCCAGGGCGATATGTACACCATGCACAAACCGGCTGTCCTTTCCTGTGGTAAAGGCAACGATAATATAAGGAACCAGGCACAGCAGTGAGGCTGACGCCACGGACTTATGCAGATGAGCTTCTACACAAAAGGCTTCATGAATCTTAATTTATGCGCACCCTCCAGCTCAGGGCGCCTCAGAACCCCGCCCTGCTCTGTAAACTGCACTGTTGGTATGTCGGTGCTACTGACAGAGGCACTCTGCCGGAGTCTGCCGGGAGCGAACCGCTGCAAATAGTAAGAAAGTTCCAGTGTACACTTTTGCAGTGGTGAGCGTAAGGCAGATTACCCTGGAGGATTACTCTCTTCCCGAATCCCTTCGTTCTAGGCTGATGTTTTGCTCGTCGTGACGCATGACTCCTGGCGCCCTGGACCTGGTATATATAGCAGGAGTGAAGGGGCCAAGAAAAAAAAAATCTGAAATTTCCCAATTTTGAGTCCTGCACAGGAAAAGGGTTAATAGTCAGATTTTACCATGGAAAGTCAAAATTTGACTACAACCACATACATACACTTAGTAAAATTTTGACTTATTATGTACACTCACGTATTGCAGAGTACTTATCTGTCATTAAAGAGGTGACGACTCAACCGTCCTCCTGATCTGGAGTAACCTCGAATCGCGGGTCAAGGTGCTACCAACAAAGGTACTCAGCCTTACGCTCACCACTGCAAAAGTGTACAGTGGAAAATTCTTAGTAATTTATTCATTTATTATTATTATCATCAATATACGGCGCGATATAGGCAGTGTGCTACTGAAGCGCTAGTAAAGGTTTCTACTACTATTATTATCAATAGTAATTAATTCCATTTATATACCAATATATATAAACAGGCTTATTTATTTCCAACATTACTCATATTCAATATTTCTATTTCCTGCCCCATAGCAGTTGCTTTATCATTTAAAAATGATATGAATGCATATTTTTTTTACCTGTAAATTCCTAAATTACATATACAGTATTTATATTTTATTGAGTTGTCACCATGGAGATCAAAACTGATTTCAGTAAAATTTTATTTGTGGGCTGATTGGTCTAAAATTAGCTAAGAATTTGTATTTTTGAAAAAGAAACTCATTATGCTCATACAACTTTTTTTATTTAGGCCTTAGTTTTCGAGATAATGGGAAATATAAATATATGTATACTGCACCTATGTTGGAAGTGTTGCAAGAATGGAACTCAACTAGTTTAGATCTAAAAAAGCAAGGTCTAAATCAAAAAGTTGTAGGAGTCACAGTGACTGTAACTAAATAATAACTTGGGGAAACGCTAAGGACTTTTTTTAGTGATAAACAAAAATTGATAGTTTTGACCAAAATCACTAAGTTGACTGCCCTAAGAGGATATTTTATATGCAATATATATATATTTCATATATTATTATGCAGGAATATTAAATGTTTGAGAAATGTATTTAGAAATGGAAACAAGGTTTTAAGGTGACCAAACACCTCGTGAAGAAATTTCTTTATTTGTGAAGTGATCTTCCCCCAACTTTAACACAAGGTGTAACACGCTACAAGAAACCCTTTTTGCCCGTACCATTTTTTTTGTACAACTCCTAGAAAATGATGTACTCATAGTAAACCGAAATTTTCAAGAAATTCTCAAAATAGTACTACCTCCCACCATTTTGCTGCTACAGAGCCGCTTTTTTTTTTTTTTTTTTTTTTTTTTTTTTTTTTTTTTTTTTTTTTTTGTAGTTGTATTCCTATTTTGTGTCTTCTTTACTTGAGTGAAGAACATTTTTCAATTTTGATTTAGTTTTGGAAATATTTTCAGTTTTTTATATTTTTCAATTTTGTTAAACTTTTTTCCAAAATATGAAATTGTCTCAAAAAATGAAGCAAAATTGAAAAATGTTCATTCAAATGATTCAGACATAAATTAGGAAAACACTGCAACAAACCGCAGCTCTCTAGCTTCAAATTGTTAGAGAAGATAAGTTTTGAAGTTGGAAAAATGAACTTTTCAAATGATCTTTCCGAATAACTTTTTCTATAGCGAAAATGGAAAAAGGCCCGACACATCATTTTTAGGCTAGAGTGACCTAACAGAAATTTCCCCCAAATGGTACAAATTATAGTTTTTATTTTTATTCCAATTTGAGTGAAACTTTGTACAGATAGCTATGTAAAATTGGAGAAGGATGTGGGTTAGACTTTTGTACTTTTTCAAAGAAAAAGGTTTTTTCATTTTCTTTCTGTTACTCATTTTCTGTAGTGAAAATGGAAATAGTATACAGGAGTCAAACACCCATTTTCTTCTGATTTTCCCTATTTCTGCCAAGTTTCGTTAAGATCCCACAAAAATATGAAAATGTTTTACAATTCAAAAAATGAAGTGTTGCCCCTGTTTTACCCACTTAGGGTTACACTGGCTGCCTAAAATTTTGCCTGCATGCCCATTGCCTGTCTGAAGTATAGATAGACTACTGCATTAGTGGGAAAAAACGAATTTTGATAACTTAGGTTTTTTTGTGTGTTTGGTTCCCTTAAACTCAACTTTTACTTTCATATCCTGGCCAAACATTTAAAATTGCCTCCACTTATTACCTTATTCAAACATCGTTACAGAAAATGGAATAAAAATTTAAATGTATTTAAACAAAATGGATAGAGTGTTGCAACGAATTTTTCTCAGTGGCTCGCGAAGACAGAACACCTTCTGTCGGTAGCACCAGACCCGCGACAGCGCCCAACTCTGGGGCGTCTAAATGGTAGTTTA
>LQNS02278096.1:9248523-9301644 GCA_001587735.2 Parhyale hawaiensis | reverse complement strand
TTTTTTTTTATTATTGACTGCAGGTTTCTGTGCAAAATTGGGAACCACAATGAGCTGTCAATGTTCTTCCAAATTTTGTTTCCAGGTTTCAAACCCTCAGTACAAAAATTGAACAGCGAGACACGAAGTGCTACGAAAGATCAAATACATCTTGGCTGAATTTGATGTAGCAAATAAAAAACATCACTACTTACATGCTACAAGCGAGACATGAGACAGACGATTGACTACGAAGTCTGGTCACCAAAAGTGCATTCAATTCAATTTTAGCTATTAGGCTTTTCTCCTCATTTATTATGTTGCTTAGACTTGACCCTAAATGTAATACTACAAATGATTGAACTAAATTAATTTACTGTTTCTTTCGTTTAGTTATTTGCGATACCTATATCAAAAGCAAATTTCAATGATGAATAGCTACTGCCGTTAGCAAGAAAGATAAGCATTGCCTCTAGTCTTTCTCCAGGTGAGATACCTACTGTATCCCGTCAAAGTTTTTCCTTTTTTATGTATGGGGAAATTAATCGCAAAAGGTGAATAAAAAAAACCCTGGGGTTAAGAGAAGGTAATTACGGAAAAAGTTTTTATCTTCGCAACTTAATTCATAAAAAATAGTATTGTAGCTGCTGTGTTCTCTGCTCTGAAGCCACGGCTTGACCCACACTTCTCGTTCTTTCCTTTTTTTTTTTTTTTTTGCAGTGGCTCGCTTCCGGCAGAGTACCTACCTCTGTCGGATAGCACCACGACCCGCGTTTTCTTGTGTTTTCAGATCAGGAGGACAGGTGAGTCGTCACACTTTGTTATTAACAGGTAAGTACTCATGCCTTTTTTTTCTCCGCCCCCCACAGACCCACTGGTATGTAGACCCGACCCCCTGAGCCTCATTCCAGTACGACTCGCGGTGCGATCAACATTTCCAGCTCCTCTCCTCTTTTGCCGTAGAAGCTTGGAAAAAAACAGTGATTGGTCCCTTGTGGACTTAGTCCCAGTGTGTTGAGACACTTTTGGTACTTAAAGTTCATCCTTTTGGACTTGGAAAAATTTTCAGCTCTGTTCAGTAAAATGCTTTTGATACTTAGAAATTTTGGGGAATAGGCGTTTTGGGACTTAGCCTCAGAACAGTCATGTGCCTTGAGAGTGTTTGAAATTTTTTGATCCGGGGGACTCTTAACTCAGATTTTTTTTCATTCCTCCTGAGAGACTTAGTCTCAGATTGGGCTAACTCGATTGACACTTAGCCTATATCCTGGCGTGGACTTAAGCTACATCTGAGATCACTTGCTACCCTCGAAGGCCTTTACAAGTTATGAAGTTTTAAATTTAGTCCTTCATTGAAACTTGGTATCAGCTATGCCAGCCTAATTATTAGCCTTTTTCTTGAATTGAAATTACACTTTATAAGGTTTGTTGAAGTAAATTATAGCCTTCAATGTAGGATGAAAGTTTTGTAGTCTGGTGAGCCGCGGCCGTTGGCCCAGAAGTTCCTGAACTCCTGCAGCAATGATCTTTATTCTGAACTTTCATCGGAATTGTTGGCAAAAGTTAGTAAAGAGAGGCAATAGTGTTTGATAATGGGCTGCTTCGAAGAAGATAGCAAAAGTAAGCAGAGACAGGAAGAAAGTGTTTCCAAGGCAAGAGTGTAGTATTGACCTGCCCCTTTTGCAACCCAGGCAGACGAATGACCTCCCCCGAATATTGGAAGGGTTTTCCTAGGCAGAGTTCCCAAGAAATGACAGCAGGCGTCCCGAAGAAATCAGCAGTTTGGAGACACGCGCCTGTGGTACGTCAATTAGAACTCCGGACAGTTCGGAGGTTCTACTAAGGAAAAGAAGACGTTCCGGCTAAATAGGACGGAACAAAAACGGATCCAATCCCTTTACTGCCTTAATAGGAGTGTGGGGACCACCACAATCAAGTTCAAGATAGACAAACCGATCAGGGTAAAATCGACAAAGATATAGGGCACCCTCCACATCTGGACGCCACAGAACCCCTCCCTAGTCCGCAAGCTACGCTGTTGCTATGTTGGTGCTATCTGACAGAGGTACTCTGCCGGAAGCGAGGCACTGCAAATAGGTTGAATGTTCCAATAAACTCTTTTGCAGTGGTAAGCGAAGGGCAGAGTAGCTCTGGAGGTTAAACCGATCCCAAACCCTGTATGTTCTGGGCTTTTTATAGTAGCGAGATGTTTGCTCGTCGACCGGAATGAGGCACAGAGGGTCGGGTGCCTACCTATGTATCAGTGGGTCTGAGAGGGGGCGGATCAGAAAAAAACGGCAAGAGTACTTAGCTACCTGTTAATAGCGAAGTGTGACGAGCCACCTGTCCTCCTGATCTGGAATAGGTATCCCACGAAAACGCGGGTCGTGCTGCTATCCGACAGAGGTACTCAGCCTTTCGCTTACCACTGCAAAAGAGTTCATTGGAGCATTCAACACTAGTTTCTCTTCTACAACGCAAGTAGCAGCAGTCACAACTTCGACTAAACCCTTCTTCACTGTCTCATGCCGCAGCCATGGCCAGTCAAAATTCCCCCCTGCAATAGGCAACGCCACACTAGTTGCCTCGTCTGATAGGGCCCCCACAAATTGCGTAAATTCAGTTGCCATAGTTGAGGCAATTCGTTGCCCTGTGTAATAGGGCCTTTAGGTTACTTAGGGCAACACAGCAAGTCATATATCACTGCTGACACACTACCGTTACAGTCATGCGGGCTATTCGAGACACACGGGGTATTACTGGACCGCTGTTCTACTGAAAGCTGTAGAAACCAAGCTATATATACGGAGTTTCTCAAATCTAAAATAGGGCAATGAACTTCAACATTTTTGCTTTTCAAACATAGCATTCAATATAGGTCATGCTAATATGTACTAGAAAAAGCTATATTTTAAATTTTTTCAAAAGTCTCCTGCTAAGGTTTGGGGAGAAAAACCTAGGAGGCGGAAGACCATCAATTTTTTATGTATGTACTTGGGATTTGTCTTTAATCTCTTGATGAAAATTTATTTCCCTCTCCTTGAAAGAGCATGACGGCCATTTTTGCAACGCGGGGCATTACGGGATATCATATGGGGAAATTACGAGACACTCAGTAAAACATGTTCATTAAGAATTTTTACCAGTTAAACAGTTTGATACACAGTATCTGAAAAACAACAAAAACATTAATTTTTTGATATTGGGGTAAATATTTGTAGGTACACCAAAAACGTAGTAATTATGCCGATATGATTCTGTATACTACTACCGAAATTGTACTGTTCCGTAATTTTTACAGTGCGACATTATAAACGTTTTTGTCCTGTTTACCTATAGATAAATCATTTCAGGAAGGGCGTGTAACAATCAGTACCAAGGGTACGGAAGATATTGTGCTACATCATCGCAAAGAATGCTCTATAATACAACGTTTCATAGATCTTCACACAGAAGATTCACCAGCGCCGTGAATACTTCATCACTGACAGAGTGCTTGGGCAGGTTTTCGACTTTGATCAACTGTCAATGACATCTGACTGCAAATCAGCCCTTTAATTATATAGAAAAAAGTCGAAAAAATTTTTAGAAACTAGTGAGGAAATACGATAGTAAAAACACTATCTGGCCTTACTCTACAGGTGCATTTGACTCATAAGCTTCATCCAACGAATTAATATTGTCAAGAAATAAAAGTAGAACACTTCTAGTCATCACTCAAAACATTTGATATTCCAAAATAATTTTCAAACTCATATTTTAATCTTATTTACCAAGCGTCTCGAAAAGCTTGCAAGGCGCGGCATTACGGTACGCTCGGTTTCTTCTATTACCAGCTATGGTTGGAAGCCGGAATTTTTCTTCTATAGCCCTTGTTCAAACCTATAAAATTACATCCAGCTTGTTGCGAAAGTTAGAGTTAGTAAGAAGTTATTATGAAAGTGGAGAGTACTCTGAGAGTGCATACCTTCGCCAAGCAAAGCAACTGTAACGAAAGATTGAAAAATTGGTTCTGAAATGATGATTTTCTTTGTATCGACACCAAAACCTAATCAATTGTGCCTTCGATAGTATTAACAATTCCTGTAATTTTCATAAAGATCTGTTCATAACTTTTTCAGTTATGCTGCTAACAATCATCATGAGAAGCATGAGTCAAACACACAAACAGACCAACTGATAATCACCAAAATTTAATCATTTATGTCTTTTAACATTACTAACAACTGTAAATTTCATAACGATCCATTCATAACTTTTTGAGTTATGTAGGTCATACTATAAGGAATGTGTTGTATAGCAGGGAATCTGAAATTTACAATCATATATCTTCAGTAGGCAATATAATATATCTGTCATAGCTTCAGACACCAAGAATAATTGGAAATTCAGCATAATTTCTAGGAGTATTAAAATTTTATTGAAAAACTTGGCTCATAGGTACATGTAAAGTTCTTTAATATCATACAATTGAGTTTTTACCACCTGCAAACGGAGTAAGACAGGTGATATATATTGTTTTTGTAGAACATTCAAGTACGGTATATATAATTGTATATATACAGGGTGGCACTATCGTCGTTCATGACGATTGCGCGTTCAAGTAAGCTTCCCTGCACGCACTGCCACTATAATAAACACTACATACCTTCCCTAACCTAACCTTACCTACCCTTACCTAACCTTACCTACCCTTACCTAACCTTACCTACCCTTACCTAACCTTACCTACCCTTACCTAACCATCTAACCTAACCTAATCCAACTTACCTAACCTACCCTTACCTAACCATCTAACCTAACCTAATCCAACCTACCTAACCTAACTTGATCAGCGATACAGCGAGCAGCGCGGCGCACCAACTTGAACGCCGCTCACATGCACACGATCTGCTTACACAAACACACACACAAATCCGCCACGAACGACGATAGCTGTACCGGGTGATCCTTAATTCTTTGAACAAAATTAAACTACTGTATGGGCTCCTTACCGTAAAATTGGCATATTTTACTCCATCGATACATGTCCGAAAATGTCTAATTTAATACTTATGTTAAAAAAAGTTAGGATGTGCGATTCAGTTAAGGGAACTGAACGGCCCCAGATTTTTAAAAATTTTGTTTTTTTATAAATAGTCATTTTCTTTGTGTCATTCGACAAACTTGAAGGAGCAAAAAGTGTTTTTGACGTGTTACATCTTATGTTAGTTTGTGGAAGATCGCTTCACAAATAAGAAGTTTTATTGCGACCTGTTCGGTCCCCTAACTGGCGAACTACTGCACTGTGCAACAAAGATGAAGATGCACATCGGCCATTTGTGTACATTGACCACTCTACTCCTGTTTTCCTGAAAATAAACAGAGTATAGCAGTGAAAGTTCATATACCCTACCACACTAGCAGATTTTTGGGGTAGGTAGACACTAGGCTTCTCTTTCCTGTAGCCACTTCTAAAACGTTAACTTAACGTAACTTATAAATTAGATATTTTTGGACATGCATTGATAGAATACAATGTGCCTATTTTATGGTAAGAAATCTATAGTTTTATTTTGTTCAAGGAATTCAGAATCACCCGATACGTATTTGTCTGTCCTCCCAATAGGTGGTCAAAAGAGTTTAGCAATGTTCATAATTTATTGCAGGGAGTTTGGTGAGTTACATAGATATGACCCATGCCAAAAGCTGGGCCTAGCTGGCCATAAAAAATGACTACGTTGAATTTGCCTCCACCACGGCTGATTATCTTATGCCACAAGACATTCTATTTTTCCTATGTTTTTATTAAGAGCTCTTAATGGGGTGTTCTGCGCTAACCTTGTTGGATACAGCATCCTTATGAATAACTGGGATTAGCTGGCAATCAAAAATGACTTCGTTGAATTTGTTCCCTTCGCGGGTAATCGTCTTGAGCCACGAGGCGTTCTAGTTTTCCATACGGGTAAGCTCAGGTCCATCTATATTATAATTCTGCTTGAGGCTCCATCTGTCCATCCATCCATTTGTCTGTACGTTACGCTTTTCAATATTAGCTGAAACTTCCATTTGCACTAGGCTCTGATTTTCGCAGGAAGGAAGTTCAACCATTGCTGTTTTCTTTCGGCTTGCTCTTGGAGAAATCATCAATTTCTTTCAAAGAAAAGACATGAGGTTCATTTTACACCTATCATACATACCATGATACCGATTTTCATATCTTGTATTATTGACGTTGCTGGGGTCGCATACAGATCCAAATATTGGATAATTCCTATTAATGATAACGGTGCAAACCGAACTGTGCTGAACTGCTTCATTCTAAACTGCATTTTTCAAGTGAAAGTGCGATGTCTAAAGAAATGCTTATAAACTGGCAGAAGTGCTTTCAGCGATATGATTCCGTTTATAAAAATAAAAATAAAGGCTGAGCTATCACACATTACGTATATAGCAGCCACGGGTCCCACTATTAAATTGAGATCATGAAATACACAATGAAAAGTTGGACGTGTTATAGATGTGAGTCTGAATTGTGTTTGGTATCTTCAAAAAAATGTGAAACAAAGGTTAGCAAAGGCACTTAAATATTGAAGAAAAGTGCCTCTGAAAAGCAGAGTTGCTATATTTGTTTTTATGCTGGCTTTATGTCTATCATGGTGTACAAGGGTGAAAATTTTGCAGGTAAGACATTTGGGAGATTCACCGGTGATGTCATAGTGCAGTGATTCCCTAATTTCAGTTTTCTACAGACCCCCGTGAAAACTGCTTGAAGCACAGGGACCCCCTGACAGTGTAATTGCATTAGCTTTATAGAGTTTGTACTGAATGAATGCAGATATTTCTGTAAATGGTTATTGCGTCATGTGTAATGTCATTTAATTAATATTGTTGAATAAAAGCTTACTAAAAGATGCCAAGCATTTAGCTATACGCATGTGATGTCATCGTTGATCACATGCAGTAATTTTATAGAATGAACACTATTCGCGGCTGAGAGAGGACAATACTTTGGACCTGTAAACTCCCCTCGGATGTTCTCATCGGAGGGGCTGCAACACTCCATGGCCCATTGCACCGATTTCTCCTTTCTCTTCACCTTCTACATCTCATTTAAAACAATAATGACCTACGGTACCATTGAATTAAAGTATAACTAAATAACAACTCAAGTGATTACTACTTCTACCATTAAATTTAGGCTACTTTAGTGTAAGACCCCATTATCCCATAACGTTGTGGTTCCGGCCGTGTAGCCGAGTATATCCTCCATCTTAGATCGCTATTGATCGTCTCCGATTCGGAAATAGCGGGACAATACCAATATACTGTAATAATACTGCCGTAATTCTTTACCTGTTACTCTTATGAGTTTATGTTAGACTTGCTTCAAATGACTTTACATTGAGTTAAAGTAATCTTATTCTGCAATCATCGTTATTCAAAAATCCAACGTTTTCTATGATAAAGCCAGGAGCATTAGGGGTAACTTTATGACATAGTTCATTTACAAAGATAAGTTATGTTTGATCTGAGTGTTTGGGCTACGCCATTGATACCTTCTGGATTGTGACGTCGCGCCAATATCGTCACTCCTGTTGCAGCAAGGTATCTTTTGTATTTCCACAATGGCGTGACGCAATTGTGACGTCATAATGCTAAAGGTTTCAAGAGCTTAGTGCAAACAATCAAATTTGACATAACTATTTCCTGTAGCCTAAAATAGAAAATGTATGTAATAGGGATGTAAGGATGTAGTCTAATAGTTGAATGAAACATTTTTTTTCCTCCTATCCTTCGAAATACATACGTTAGTAATCAGTATCAATGCGATAGCTGTAATAAAATATTGTCATAGAAGCTCCAAACGTTATGAACCTACAGAGGATGTGTAGCGTCTGCACCTCCAATGAGAAACTGAATAGTATCTAGGTGGCTTGTGTTCGGTGACTTAGACTGGATGGGCTGCAACTTGGCATACGAGGGCTACATTAAGCCCGCTGCTTACAAGTCAGAACATGGAAGCTCTTCACAGTCTTAGAATAGGTGTTTTTTGTGCGAGTAATAATGGTTGAATCTATTAAACTTCGATTTCAAATATGTATATTTGCAAATTGAAACTATAGAAATTCAAGGAGAATGACTCTAAGCTGAGCAAGTGGCCCTCGCTTTCGGAATAGCTGCCGCTTCTCGGAGTTGAAGCAATTTTTGAATACTGTAATGTTACAAGAGTGCCCGCGCTGTCAATAATGACACCGAAGAATTTATGAAGACCTGTCTTGTGTTGCAAAGATATTAAGGCAGAGCCTTACATGTCTAGAAAGGAGCTCCCTGTCTGAGTAGTGCCGAGTGTTGACGGAACATGCACTGGATGGCTTCAGCCAGTCCGGCAGAACGCCAGCCTGTGAGGCAGTCAGCCGAGTGGCTACGTCATCCGCCATGTGGCGTCCGGGACAGCCAGCCGCTGGTCACCTCGAGGCGTGTGCTGGCTCCGCTCCTCATGCCCACTTGTGAAGCCGTTGGGGCAGGTCACCTGGTGCCTGCGCTCTCCCTTTGGCTTCACTTCATCGACACCAACTTTCACAGCGAGCTCCGCCTCGTCCTTGTATTTGTAATTTCCCTAATGTATTAAAAAAAAATAATAACTTTGAGAAAAAAAACTACAAAAAAAGTGTTAACTGCAGGGTGCAGAGCATGGCTTTGGTTATTGCGACCAGGCCCATGCGTTGCTCTCCACCTGCTTTAAGTGTTGGTATGGGCTTGGCATGGCGTCCAAGTCTGCAATAGTACCTCATTCCCAACAGCAGAATGAAACTTGAACTGCAGGGTGCAGAGCACGGCCTTGGTTATTGCAACCAGGCCCTTGTATTGCTCTCCACCTGTTGCGAGTGTTGGTATGGGCTTGGCATGGCGTCCAAGTCTGCAATAGTACCTCACTCCCCACTGCAAAAAAAAAAATTTACGGAAAAAACTTAGAAAAAAAGAAAAAAAATGCAGGGGGAAGAGCACAACCTTAGTTATGGCGACCAGGCTTTTGGGTTGCTCTGCACCTGTTGAGAGTGTGTTGGTATGGGCTGGGCATGGCGTCCAAGTCTGCTATAATACCTCACTCCCAACGGCAGTGGAATTGGAGCTCCTCTCAGCACAAAGCCTCGGGCTATACTGCGAGGAGCTCCGTGCCGCTACCCCCCTTCTCCCTTACGAAGTGTTGTCATCTATGATTGTCCTGCTAGTAAGCCAGGCAAGGCAACCAAAGGAGGGGGGGGGGCAAGGCCCCAGTGTCGTGTTGTTCTATTTACGTAGGGGGTGGCTCCGGAGGGGGTCGGGCATTTGGCGGAAGGTATGAAAAGGAAGTCAGGAGCACAAGAAGTCAGCCACAGATGAAGGACTGTCCCATAGAGAGGTGGGAAGGAGGGTAGTAGGGTAGGCAAGGCACTCAAACAGGTGGCTCACGGTGTGGGGGGCGCGGTGGCATTCGGGGCAGGAGTCCGAGTCCGTCAGTCCGATCCTATGGCGGTAAGACATCAGGGCAGAGCAAAAACCTGAGCGTTGCTGTGATAGGGTGGAGCGGGCCGCTCACGAGAGGACCGCCTCATCGGGTGAAATGTCCTGCGAGGCAAAGCCCAAAACCCTGTTTACAGGAGGCGGTCTAGTGAGGCTTGCACGGCAGATCGATGGAGGAAGTCGCTGAGCGGTACTCGGGACAAGGCATGATGTTGTCAGTAAGTAAGTGGTTGATGTCGGGTTGGAATTTAGTTGCCAAGTAGTGGCGGATAAGACGAGGGCCAGCCTGTGCGGTGACAACAGAGTGGGCTGGGTGTTCGAGACGGAGAGCGGAAACAAGGTATTGACGGCACTGGAGGTCGAGAGATTGATCGACCCTCAGCAGCTTGGACTCAGAGTAGAAATGGTCCGTGGAAGCCATACTGAGGCAACCGGTCACTGTGCGGAGAGCGGCGTTCTGAACCGTCTGCAGCTTGCGAACCGCGGACTGGCGAGCCCCAGGATACCAAACTGGAGCAGCGTAGGTGAAGAGAGGTCGGATAAATGCCTAGTATGTGAGAAGTAGAGTCTCTTTGCACTGGACCCAGCGCGTGCCAGCCAGGGCCTTGAGCAATCTGAGGCGGCTGGAGGCTCGAGCAGCTGTGGAAGCGATGTGCGGTGTAGAAGTAAAGCGGGTATCAAAGGTGACGCCGAGGATCTGGGGGCGGCGCTTCAGAGGCAGAGCAGTATCGTCTATAGTGATACCAGGGTCGAGTATAGACTGATGGGTGTCAGTTGTCCATAAGGTTGAATTGGATTTGGAGGTTGGTATGGTAAGGCCCTTGTCAGCTGTCCAGTTGCTAATTGAGTCAGATTGATTCGAGACAGCGGCTTCAGCGGTGAGAGGATTGAGATGGGACGCCACGACAGTGAAATGGTCGTCAGCAGAGCTGGTCCCAAGGAATGGGGAAGTCAGAGATGTAAAGCTTGACCAGGAAAGGCGAGACAACCGAACCCTGAGGAACTCCCAACTTGACAGCCCGGAACTGAGAACGAAAGCCATTATAGAGGCAGCAAGCTGCTCGTCCCCTGAGGTAAGCCGCGAGCCATCTAACAACTTTGTGGTGGAGTGTGGTGCTGGAAACTGAGGAGAGGAGGCCCTCAGTAGGAACGGTGTCGAACGCTTTGCTGAAGTCAATCAGCAAAGCCACCGTGCGGTCGTGGGGTTTGGGTTTGTTCATGCCGAGGGTTGCTTGGAAGGCCAAAGGAAGTAGAGCAGATGTGGTGGAGTGCATAGGCCGGAAACCATGTTGGTGAGGGGCAGGTTGGCAAGCCTCATTGATGAAAGGCGGGAGGAGGCGCTCCAGGACTTCCGCAGAGGGCACAGGAGCGATATTGGGCGGTAAGAGGATCCTTTATCCGCAGGTTTAGATGGTTTTAAGATGGCAGTAATAACTGCTTACTTCCATAAGGCGATGATGTGTGCGTGAGCAAGGGAGAGATTGTATGATCTGGTAAGATCGATGAGACCCTGCGGGCCCAGATGCGTAAGATGTAGAATGGACAATTGGTCTGGGCCCACAGCTGTGGAGGATCCTGAGGCAACTATGGCCTCACGGACCAGAGAGGGAGCGAAAGAGGTGAACCCATGAGCAATGGGGTGGCGCTTTCGAAGTAGTCGCCTGGCCTGTCTGGGCGAAGTAGCTAGGACAGGGGGAGAGGTGGCAGTAAATTGCTTGCTAAAGCCTCTTGTTATATCGCCGTTGTAGGTGAACGTGTGAGTTCCAAAAGATATGGGCTGGTTACGAGGGATGGAGGACTGTTTGCCTGATTATGAGCGGAGCAGAGACCAGAATTTACTGGGGTTGCATTCCTGGATTGTTTGTTTCCAGGCCTCTTGGGCAGCGCCACAGATGAGGCGATCCTCTTCCCTTGTAACTAAGGAAGGGAGGGGTCTTGGGGAGACGTGGAGCGAAGGTGATCACGGCGGGTGATGGCGTCTCTGGCGTCCGGAGTGAGTAGGGGGATATATTCCTTGCGATGTCCGGCCGGGATGTGGTGCTTAGCAGCTGTTAAGAGGGCCCTCAGTCCACCACTACACGAAGAGGGGAGTGGGAGGGAGGTATTAAGTTCCTCGCACTCGCGTGTGAACTCCCAGTTAGCTTTCCTGAAGTTAACGAACGTGCGTCTGGGACAGGAGGGGGCAGAGTTACTAGACTCTGCCGTGATCAGGATGGGTAGATGGTCAGATGAGGGGGTGGTAGTGGTGGACCAGGTGTAATCAAGTGCAAATTGAGCAGAGATAACGGTCAGGTCCGGAGAGGAGCCCGGACCACTTGAGTGACCCTGGTGGGCGAGTCGCCATTAAGGAGACCGTAGGGTCCATTATTAATCATAAATGGAGACACTGATCTCACCCCGCGCGGCGGCCCGCTCATCCTGGGTTACAGAAAAAAAGTCAGTATTGTGGGCGTTGAAGTCACCCATAATGAGGGTGTCAGCCAGGGAGTCGGCAAAAAGGGCGGCAGAGTCGAGCCTGTATCCAGGGCTACAAGATGTAGCTGGAGGAATGTATATGTTAATTAGAGTGAGGGATGAGGAACACAGGGTGACGGTGACACCCAAGTGTTCGTTCGACTGTGAGTGGTAAGCTGTTGGTAGGGGATTTCCTGTTTGATTAGGAACAGGAGACCACCACCGCCATTGGCGGCAAGGCGATCCCTCCTGACTGGAGTGTAGCCAAAGAAAACTGGGAGGGAAGAGCTGGGAGTGAGTTTGGTCTCCTAGAGGGCTGCGACAGCTATGTTGCTGCTGTGAAGGAAGGCGGAAAGTTCAGTTCTGCAATGTAGTAGTCCATTGCAGTTAAATTGCATAACGATGAGCGGAGGGGCGTTAGTAGGATAGGGGCCCAGTGTTGCCATAGAGGGCGCTGCATCGGTGGGGCAACATTGAGCTGAGCCTCTGCAGGGCACAGCTTCAGTCGGCTTCCAGGCTGGGACCTGTGTGATCGACCAACTCCTGCGGCTTTGTTGGGCATGGACTGGGCATGGCGCCCACGTCTACAAAGTACCACATATCCTAGGGAGCAGCCGGCCATAAAAAATAAAATACAAACAAATAAAAAAAAAAAAAACACCAAACGCAGGGTGTGGGTCTCACTTCTGCCCTGGTAACGCTATGGCTATGGAGGTCGATCTGGGGTGGGGGTGCAGGCTCAGCACCTGTTGTGAGCGTTGGTATGGACTTGGCATGAAGTTCAAGTCTAGATTTCATGATTATATCAGTACCTCGTTCCAAAAGCAAAGGTCTATAAAAAAAAATTCGACTGCAGAGTGCATAGCACGGCCTTGGTCATGGCAACCAGGCCCTTGCGTTGCTCTCCACCTGTTGCGAGTGTTGGTCTGAGCTTGGCAAGGTGTCCTACTATCCTATAATACCTCACTCCCAACGGCAGTCAAATTGGAGAACCTATCAGCACAAAGTCTCGGGCTATACTGCCAGGAGCTCCGCACTGCAACACCCTTTCTCTGTTACGAGGTGTTGCATTCTACGCTTGTCCCGCTAGTAAGCCGACCAAGGGAAGGGGGAAAGGCCCCAGTTTGACACTGTCATAGAGGGGGCTGCCCCGGTGGAGCAACATGGAGTTGGCCCTCTGTACGCCGCAGCTCCCAGTCGGCCTCCAGGCTTTGACCTGTGTGGTCGACTAACTCCGGCGGCGTGTGGTCTGTAGATAGGCATTGCGCCCAGATCCGCGAAATACCACATCTCTTTCAAATCAAGGATGTCGGCAACAGTCAGAGGCGTGTTTGACTGTTTGGGGCCTTTGACCTGCTTGCAGACCTACAATAGGGTGGGGGCCGCCGAGCCCAGAGGGCTCGAGACTTGATAAAGAAAGGTTGCGCTAGCATAGCCGCGGTTTTGGAGACCAGGCCTTTGGCGACCCTGCAACTGGTGCGTCTGAGGATATAGGTTTGGCATGGCGTCCAAAAAGGCAGTAATAGCTCAGCCCCAACGTCAGTATGACTGGAGTTCCTCTTGGCACAAAGCCCCGAGCTATACTGCGAGGAGGGCGTATTGCAACCCCCCTTCTCCTCTACGAAGTGTTGCACTCTACAATTGTACCCCTAGTACGCTGGCCTACTGCAGGGTTTAGTTACTCAGTCGGCGTCCAGATTGTATCTGACCCACCAGCGCCTGCGACGGGTTCGGTAGGCGCTGCGCACGGTCTCCAGGCCTACGAAAGTGCCACAGTTCCGTAGGAGCAGCCGCCAGTTGATCCATAATTCCATCTCTACTTGGGAGCTTCGCAGTAGAACAGAGATCGCCAACTTCGAGGATTATGACCCTCTTCATTCCCGTATTTCCTAATGAAAGTGCAAGCGAGGTACTCTCCCTCCTACGTCTCATCCTTCCTGGATCTAAGCCAACGGGCCCTCAACTCATAGCCAAAGTCATTCTCATTGGGTTTGATTCTCTCCAATTCCGCCACCTCATCACAACTCTTTCACGATTATGCCACCAGAATGAGCTAAATCAGCCAGAATCCCGGCCTTAGTTCACTTATGGATCAGTCGGGATAGGTCATCTGGTGCCTGATCCCTCCCATCGGCGCATTAACTACGCCCTCATTTTTATGGGGTTTGCCTGCCGTGTTGCCCGCATTTTCTAGCAGGCCTGTTGTTGAAGTAATCCTCTACTACCAAAGCCAGTCTCGTCAGGGTAGTTCCCTATATAACCACGCTATGTTAGTTGCGCGGCTGGCAGAGCAAAGCCTCGCGCATTACAGACTTCCGACCCCAGTCGGAGCTCTCGAGTACCGTTCGCCATTCGCTGTCAGCGCGACTCCTCTACACATGGCCATCGCCACGACCGTACTTTCGTGCGCCGTACTTGAACCAAATCTACAGATTCCACGCTCATAACAAATCCAGCATCGTTGGGCGGAAGCTTCTCTTGGACCACTGCGAGTACCGTCAGTCAGTCGGCCTGTGCTGAGCTCACTTTCCCAACCTTGCACACGAGATACAACGCGTGGAATACTTAAGCTGTCATTACTTCGCCAACCATGTTATAGGTTGCGGGCCCCGGTAATGAGGACCCACGCTTCCTCAGCCCGTATTGCTGTCTGAGATTACCTTCCTTGAAAAACTACAGGCCAGAGCCAATTCCTTTGAGGGTGATTTCGTCATTTTCGTGAGGGCTTCCCAAAAGTGCCTACGCAGGAACGATGACAGTCCTGTATCAGGGCCAACGCCGTGTGGAATGATCCTAGGCTTGGCCCTTCCCAGCTGATACTCGTAGGAAAATAATTCCTAGACCTCACGTAGAGGAGTAATTCGTCAACAGGAGCAGACCTCGACACCTCCAGACGCTATGTACGCGGATCTATCCAAGCCGTGTGTCTTACAGATCGCAGAGCGTGTCAAAACTCCTTCTAGAATGAGCCGACCTTACTCGTCAAGCCAGAGCTCACAAGTACTCCTTAACGGCCTTTACGATCGACCTAAGTTTCTAGCGGGCCACTGGGCCCTGAGTAGCCACAAACGGACACTTGCGATCTGATGAGCCACATCGAGATCAGAGTTATAGCTATATCTCCATCAACTTACAGCCACTCATGGAGACTGCATATTATGGCTTATGTTACAATCATTACCTCCCTAAACTACACCACCTTCGTCGGTCGGCATAGCGTCCCTTCATAGAATTGCTCTACCAACAACCTCAAGATTGCGCTATTCTAAGAGGTACCAGCACACCTTGCATCTCAGCAATGCAGCAAACGCTGCGCTATCTCAGCATATTAGCAAACCCGAGTTCAGGACTCTCCTATATGGTAAAGCAAACTACGTCCCACACTCCTGCTTGGAGGACAAGGTCCCCTAGGTAGCTCATCGCGCTACACTACCAAAAGAGTATCTACACCTACGGATACCACTTCAGCTACTAAGCCTCGTAATTTCCATCTTGGTCCCAATACAACCTCAATACTATAAGGAACACCGGTCTAAACCACTCCAAAGTGAAGATTTATGATCATGGTGTGAACTGCATCTTTGCTAAACATGCTTCCCCTACGCGGCCTCACGAGACCCACGTGAGGGCACTCGACTACTATACTTCCCTTCCGTTGGAAGTTAAATACAAACTGTGGGGCGTAACGCATCTGGTAGCTACTTCCGAGACTTCAGACCCTGCATCGAATCTTTCCAATACGCTGGTTTCCCCTTACCAACCCGCAGACCTTTCATGAGGCGGAGGTCAACGGTTGTTCTCATTATGCCCTCAGGAGCACTCCCAGTCTAGCGATATTAGTCGGGTAGATATTGTATCCCAGCCCCTACATCAGCTAGACCTTCCTGGCTAGGTGGGACTTCACGCCACCTACGATAAGACCCTCCAGTACTGAAGCGGTACGAGCGAGCCTCTAGTCCGTGCATGCAAGTTGAGGGAGCCATCACCGTCATAAATAGCCTCTTAAAGCTAATTACGCCATATCTTCTTCGAGATAGTCCCGAGAATCAGAATTGCTACCACCATCCACCTAGTCAACGGCAAACCATATCACCGTCGGGGCCCTGTGCCGCTAAGCCCGGTAATTATACACTACCTGTGCTTCACGGCATCCTGATGCGGGGACCGCAGAATTCTTCTCTTCCTCTGGAAGGGATTTACCCTAATTCTCTCAGCAGTCTTAGTCGGCTGTATCTTTACTTAGATACAACTACCAGGCGCCGCAATAACACGGCCACCGTATTGGATTCGTCCAGAATACTGCAGGCCCATTCCGAAAAATCAGATTAGCTTGGGCCCCAAACCGACACAGTACGTTGGCACTGATCAACTGGATCTGAACAGACACACCAAGATCTGTTTAAGATCTTCAAACCGACGGAATGAGCCTATAGATTGCACCCTTTCCAGAATCTTCCCGAGCCGGACTAAGCAAATCAGGAGCTCGTAGATGATTCCTGATGGTCTCACAGCCCTTAGGCGCCCAGAAGTATACGCATCAGACCAACGGAGAACGACCTTCCTCAAAGCATGATAACATCATGACTACTTATACCAACACGGGTTGCATAATTGAAACATTTCCGCGTTTGAAAGTATACCCTTCACGCAGCAGTAAATCAATTAGCCTGAACATAATCACGAGGTATCTTCTTGAGCCGGTCCACCACATCCAACCGACGGGCTTACCTCTCTGATTCGTCCAAAGTAATCCACCGACTGGGTACATTTCAATCTCCCACCTTTGGCACCTCGCCTCGAGACAAAGCGCAGCCTAGCTACTACCAACTAAATTGATGCTTGAGTTTGCAAAAGTAAAGTAGCGGCATCGGTGTCTGTAAACTCCGCATGTCAGCGGCTCTTGAATGTGCTTGCGTGCATTCAAGATCGTCTCTTGGGCATGGACTCTTCACCCCCCNCTATATCCTACTAACATAATGGCAATAGCTCATAGAGTGCCGGGGCGTATGTTTCGGTGTCTCTTTGGGAATGGGCCTATTGGTTCGTCTACTGCCGCCTATCTAATCTAATCAATAGCTGCTGAGCAGCATCTACCGTATGCACGCCCGTGTAATACGACTCCACGCGCAGCCCAGTACATTGTAACTAGACATCATCGCATCTTACTTATCAACCCCAAAGAGTGAACGATCGTACATCTCAGACATTCGAGCCATATCGAATCGGTACCAAATGGAGTAGCAGACCCATTATCGGGTCTGAAGATGAACTTGGGCCCACGATTCCTCATTATTCGTCTCGGGGCCCCAGCTAACTCACCTACCGTAACTAATTAAAACAAAACCTTGAACTATGTTGAGCTCTCACGCCGACCTAACCACCATCTCCCCCCTACTCCCTTGCGCATGAATACCAGGCTACCTAGCCCACCTTTAACTGTGATCCAACTTATCCGAGTGCGACCTCACTCCGGCAATTTCACCAGAACGAATACAGCGTAATCGCAGTTCCTTGCCTCTGGCGTACCATGCTCCGTCTGTACGGATTATCCCCCTGCTATTGCGCCTAGGGGATTTCGGGCTGTCTTTTAACCCGCCCTATAACAGATACGCCTCAGCACGATCACGAGTAAATCTGAGCTAGCTACCTCTAGAAGGTGCGCATAGCCCCAACAACAGCAGTAGACTAAAAGTATGGTCCCCCCAAGGATGCTCTTAGATCACGGGACTCCCGCACAGAAATTATAATCTACAACCCACAAGATTGTCCCCGAGTAGCGTGCTATTCAACAATATCTTACTACCAATTCTAAATAAACGTCGAAACAACATTCAAGTTGCTCTTTCGGGCAATCATTCGGGAGTAATAGTACATAGGTATGTATCCCCGGTATGACGATACCGGTTACTCCAAGCAGCCTCGGGAAATTGACTCCCAGTTAATCACTGCCCCTCGGGCTACCCTTAAGGGTGCTGTTATCCCTTCAAACTGTGATCTGCTACCACGCACCTACACACCCGCCTCAACGGCGACATCCGTCGGCAAGGGTCGCGTAGCTCTAATTTATGTTATTATTAAAACTTCACGCCCAGGCCGCCACGGACAGGTAGTACCACCCAAATGAAGCAGTTTGCAACACCGGGAAGCCCGAAACGCTGCTAAAGAGAATCCAACAAAAATCATTAACTGCTGACCTGAACGCCTGCAGGCCAACACGACCGAAAGCCGACGCCGGCAACGAATTCCAAACCCCAACAGACCAAGGCACAAAGTACCGACTGAACTGACTAGTTCTGCATCGAACAGTCTCTAAAGTGAAAGAGTGCACGTCAAATGCAGCACGTGTAAACCTTCTTGAGACCTTGAAGGCTGGGACAGATGAAAACAACCAATGTCTTTCATTGTTGTAAACCTTATGAAACGTACAGAGTCCAGCAACCTCTCTCCTATGAGACAGGTACACCAGATCATTTTCGGCACAGAGCCCGCTGGCTGAACTAACAAGTCTGTCCAGCAGACGCAAGTGACTCAGCAGCTGAAGCCCAGACCGCTGAGCAATATTCCAACACAGGCAGTAAAAAAAGCATAAAAGCATTTGCGGTTAACCTCCCTGTCACCAAACACAGAATTTACCTTCCTCAGGAGCCCAATCTTACTGGAAGCACGTGACACCAGTCGCCTAATATGCGGTTAACACCCAGAATCTCCAAGGAGCTAGACTCCTGAAGCAAAGTGTCATCTATCTTCAGATGTGGATGCTGCGGTCAAGGTGTCCGAGTCCGACTGACAATCATAGACTTAGTCTTACTGGCATTCAGCTTCATACTCCAAGGCGAGCACCATGCACTAATGTGCGATAGATCCCTATTCAGAGACTCGGCGACATCATTACGCATGCTGGGGGCAGGTATCACTGCCATCAAGGTGGAATCGTCGGCATAGTTGATCATCGTGTTCTCTAGCGAGGAGAGCATGTCACTAGTATACAGAACGAACAGCAGCGGGCCAAGTATGCTACCCTGAGGGACGCCAGACTGCACTGCGACGGAGGCACTCAAATCAACTGCGCAGTCACCTCTGATAACACCACCCACATCAGGAGATTCCCGGAGCAATGACTCTGTAATACACGAGCAAAATACTCTAACCCGCGTGACGCCTAATCGAATAAACCGTCGCTCTTTCTGTCAGAATACTTTCTATATGGCCAATTCGGATACGCGTTCCGGTAGGGTACATAAGGTTAACCTGTACCAGCCTAGCCCTATGCTACCCAGTGATCAGACATCAGAAGTTAACCGCAGAAGCTTAATTGTGGCCCATATGATTACAGAATGCACCAAAGAGGCAGCATGCTCTTCGACCACGATCTGAATGTCAAATCTAATCCCAAAATGCTCTCGAACCACTACTGTCAGCTATAAATCTTACGATTTCAAGCATGGAGACTGAGCGTAACGCATGCGACGCATGGGTAGGCGGTTACTGCCTGTTCTCAGACTCGACCATTGGCTGAGCAAGACGACAGAACTCTCTACAAACCGCCTACGTCCCCTTTCACCGCCGATCGACCCTAACATCAAGCTCACGAGAGACAAAGGTTTAGCTACATCCCGAAAGCCGTACTTCTGAGCTATAGTTATGCTGCAGTATACTCCACCCGACGCACAGGCAAAATGCGAGCTGCCAGTCACTTACTCGCTGCGTCTTCCCTCCCAGAGTAGTTAAAACGTAAAACCCAAAATTTAACCTTACAGTAAGCTAGTGCTGTACATTAGCTAATTGGACCTTAATGGTAACTGTACTTAGTACCTGCCTTTACACCTCGATGCTTGGTCGCTCCCTCTACCATACTATACCCGTCCGGGCCGTCGATAATAGGTCCTATACGGTGTCAAGTGAGCGAGAGGTGAGAAATATGCTTGTGACAAGCCAAAGGCGAAGGAACACACCCTTTTTCTCACCAAAAGCAAACTTGATGCCGTGGACGCATCCCTCCTCCCCATCGCGACCAATTGGTGCGTGGGCATGAGGAGCGGAGCCAGCACACGCCTCGAGGTGACCAGCGGCTGGCTGTCCCGGACGCCACATGGCGGATGACGTAGCCACTCGGCTGACGGCCTCACAAGCTGGCGTTTTACCGGATATCGCAACAACGACCTGAAAAAACTTCAAAAAGAGAGACAAAGATTAAGCATCCTACTACCTATTGAAACACTTTGAGACTAATCAAACATATGAAAACTGTAACGATTTACACTTGTAAAGCAGGTATCATGAGATAAAGGCAGTATGATCCCCTGGACTAAGTCCTGTATGGTGTCAAGTTCGCTTTTGGTGAGAAAAAGGGCGTGTTCCTTCGCCCTTGGCTTGTCACAAGCATAGTTTACCACTACTGAACCCTTATTTCAGTGTTTATTGAATTGTTTTGGTTATAAGTTCTTGGTTTTGGACGTTTAACAAAAATATTCCTGTTCACTTGGATTAATTTCCTCTTTATGACGTTTTTATTAAGTTGCTGCATAATCTGAGGTAGCAGTAGAAAACTCATAAATAAGCAAATTGTATGATAAATGTAGCAAATGGCTAAATATTCATTTTACAAAAGCTGTTTATATTTCAAACATAGCCATACATTTAGTTGATATTGATATTTCAAAGTTAGGCACTTATCTTGAAAAATAGTGTAAAATAAAATTGCGATTGCACCATCAAAGGTAACATTCTGTATAAGAATAATAGCTAAATTGCTAGGTTTGACACAAGTGCTTCTTCGTCACTGCTATAATCGCTCATTTTAACTGGAATAGGGTGAAATCACGCTTGAGGTGCGGCACTCTTCCATGTCCGAGGTATGCAGAAGACAGAGATGAAGTTGATGAACATAGCATCCGATGCGATGGCGTCTGAACTGGTGGGCGCACTGAACGTCGTGTCGTGTCAGTTCTGAAGATTTGTAAGCTTCAGCGGCGTTTACGATACGATCTCGTGGGCGACAAGCTTAAAACATTGAAGTCTTAACGTGAAAAACAATGTCATCAAGGTCAAGAAGGACAATGGCAAGTAAAGGACGTGACAAAAGGATATGCAGAGAATGCGTGGGTAGATTGTACAAAACTAGTGCTGCCTTATTCAAACGATTGGACCTGTACCATGTGTAGAGTAGTCAAACGTACGTAGTCTGAAATGTGAAACCCATCTCCTGACCCCTCCTCAACAGGCCCCACGCGGAGATATGTATCGCACGAGCAAAGGATTAGAAATACATGAACAAATTCCACAATGTCCGTTTCACTGATACAGCTCTAGCTAGCATGGATAGACCAAGCTATTGCTACCTTTTGGAGAACCTCGTCCTACTTGACTTCACGTCAGCTGGGTGAGAGGTGGAGTAAAATTGTGGGTAGGGAACAACGTAAACGACATTGTAAGACCATTTCGGGTACTGAAGGTATTAAAATAACCTATCTGTTTCTAGAAGAGCATCTTTGGCCATTGTTAGAATCTTATTTTATGTGCGCGGCGACCTCAGGGGCTTGTGTAGGTTACTTTAACTATTAGCTAGGCCATTGGGACGTGTCTTTCGTGCTCACTTTACTTCCCTCCCATCTCATCCTCCTACTGATCCTTCTTCCATCTGTTCTTCCTCTTCTTTCCCGACTTTCTGCTCCCATGCGTGTTGATTCTGTGTGGGTACACGCTCGTTCATGAGTTTCCCATATCTATTGTCATACTATATGTTCCTTCTTTCTTCCTTCCTCTGTGATATCGCCTTTGTTGTGGAAACGGAGATTCAAACTTCTGAATATAAGATAACATTGTTAGAAGACCCGCCACTTGCACGAAGACGTTAGGTGACGTTCATGCATGTTGTGGTGACATCGCATTCTGCCTAGGCCACCATGCTATTCCTGGGTAGGCGCCTCAAAGCGACACATCTTATTTCATGCCGCTCTGCATCTCCTGACCTCTATTCTATCGAGCATTGTTTTTTTTTTTTTTTTTTTTCCAAGAGAAATGTGTTTGAGAGAGGGGTTCAGTGTAGCTACATCGAAAGAGACTCTGTGGTAGCAGATTCAAAGTGTTGTTGGGTTGATATCATCTACTGATATTAAGGTCTTACTGATTCAGTGAATGGTAGACCATCCCAAGTTATCACAAACAAGAAAAACACTTGAATAATTAAAGCAGACAATTTTCACATAGTGTACTGCTCACATTTGTATGTCGTGTTCCAGTTGTTCTCTGTTTCATTAGTTGAATTACATGTTGGTACATAGACTACACTATATAGCTATACCATGACGCTCCACGGACCAGATTTCTGACTGAGCGATTTGCAAATTCGCCTGACTGTACGCCGTCAAAGATAAGTATGCTTTCACATTTTGGTACATAGTTGCTTTCCTGGAACTGTTAAACTCATATCGTTACAATAAGTAATCATGCAGCTAGTTTATATTCCTAAAACTGGTGTCAATAAGATTTTCCCTCAAATGTCGGTATGTCGAATTGAAGCAAAGTATTTTAATAAAAACGCATGTCACACATTTTGTCTTAGCTGTAAACTGGAGAAGTTATTGTTGTAGTTAAACATTGCAAGCCATAAATCTGCCATGTTATTGATAAATATAGCTATACTTTGTACTTTAAAATTATTTTTTCGTGTTATAGTAAGTTTAGTAGTAGAAGTTTGGTTCTACTATATGCCGGTTTCTTGGTACATATTTTTAGAGGTCCTGCATACAGAGACTATTGTTGAAGCTAGGGCTGATGATTTGCATGTTACCTTTAAGTAATTAACTAATCATTTGTTTATGCATACACAATGTCTGTGTCGTGTGCTATACACTTCAATCTACAGGAAACAGGAAGTAAACTAATACAAATGCTTTTATTGTAGTTTTTCTAATGTAATGCAGTTGTGTCGCTGACTTAATACATGAAGGTGTGTACTACCAATTGTATCGAAGCGTTTCAAATAAATTTTGTTCGCGAATTGAAGTATGGTAATAATAGTAGCAGTATTATTAAAGTGAGCAAGAAGCCGCCAGGGTAAAAGGAAAGGGCCCAAAGAACACAAGGTCCCCACGCCACCTAACGCTCAAAACAGGAAATAAAAGAAAGTCACATGAAATGAAGGGCAAGAAAGGGCATATTAGAAGCCGTCACGGTAGAGGAAACGATTGATTCTGCGTTTAAAGGTATCCAAATTCTCATCTACAGAAACAGAGGCATCCAGTTCGTTACATTGTTTGCCGCTATGGTAGCCTACACAAATGACTGCCGGTGATGGGTAGTGCGGGACCAGAGGCAACTGAACAGTGAACTCGTGAAGCGCGAAAGCTGTACTGCTGCACTGCAAGGGCACATGGGGAACTGGCAGTGAGAGCCCTATAGGGTGCTTATAGATGTGAAAGATTCAAGAAAAATATGTACAACGAAGCAACCCTGCACCGATGCTCAATAATAGAAGAGCCCAGCGCACATCCCGGAAGCGCAGAACATTACTCTGTCAAGGAGCCGTAGGTGGGCCTCTGCAGCAGAAGCCCACACCGAACTACAATATTCTACAATAGGTAGAAGGAAACTCCAGCAGAACTTGAACACAAGGTCAGGGTCCACAAAAACCGTTGATGCTTTCCTCATAATTCCCAGCCCCTGAGAAGCAGAAGCAGCGACATCTTGAATGTGGGGCTCAAATATTGCTTTCCGACAATAATAACTCCCAAAACTTACATACCCTGATACCTCATCCTCGACAACGCCGTTAAGAGTAAGAGCCTACTAAGCAGGGTTGCGGAGTCGGATGGTTCAAGGTCCGACTCCGACTCCTGGCCCTGCAGAATTTCCGACTCCGACTCCTGGCCCTCAAGAATTTCCGACTCCGACTCCTGGCCCTCAATATTTTCTGACTCCCGACTCCGACTCCCTTGAATTAGTTGCACAATCGTCCCAAACCTTAGAAGAGGCGCAAACAAACTTTTACAGCAGTAAAGCATAATAGAATTAAATTACACAGTTCCCCGAAACCTATCCATGGTACAGACCAATGAGCCTTCAGAACATCTGCTTTTTCTCTAAAAACTCGGCTTCAAGAGAAAATTCTTTGTGAGTAGATGACAGAAAGCAGGAAGTAACACGTTTGCTGCCCTGTGAAAAATCATAGCTCCGTCTCAGCTCTATGGATCAGCTACGGAACTGAATTTTTACGTCGTCAACTGAGAACACACATACAGTATGTTTCGATGTATGAAGAAAGTGCTAAACATCAGATGCCATAACCGCTCTAAGAGAAGCTGAAAATGTCTCCATAGTTTCACTGTCAAGAGTTGTTTCAAGCAAGAAATGTATCCCCAGCTACAAAGGGATAAAGATTCCAATTCTGCAACCTGGTCATCGATCTCCGCGAAAAGCTACTTAATTACAAAATCTACAACTTGGCCTTTTTTTCTCCTATCTATTTCGTTAAGAGCGTGACACCAAATCTATAAATTAATTAATTTATAAACACACGACGGTCATTCTTAGTATGAGATAGACTTAACACTTAAAAATAACCAAACACTTTTTTACTCTGCATTATAGGCTGCTATCTCACCCACGAATTTAACTTAGCTGCCGGCACCGCATGCACAACAATGCTATTTCAGTTGTACCTACCTAGTTTTAAGAAGCAATATGGGTAACCCGGTTTAATTCTGTTGCAGATAGTAAGGTATGGATGCATAAGAGATCACCTGAGAGACACGCTGCTTGGACTCGTCATGCGTGAAAGACGCGGTGAGGTTGTTGACAAACTCAGCATCAAAAATGCTTGTCAGATGCTACTCGTGCTTGGAATAGACTCACGGACAGTTTATGAGGAAGATTTTGAGCGCCCATTCTTAGCCCAGTCGGCTGAATTTTATAAAGTAAGTTTCAATTGGATAATAATTTTATGCAGCAAATGTTCTTTTCCAGGAAACTTATCCTGTTAGCTTTTACCCGGAAAATTTTACTGTACATAACCATAGACCACGGTATAATAACGCCAGTGGGTAAGCCAGATATGAATTGACAGAATTGGTGGAGCTTGGATAAGTTTTCGGTGTGACCTCATATTGGCCAAGCCAACTACACGGCGTACTGCAGTCAGTTTTCTTGTATGAAATAACTTTTTAAATCCATTTCTATGTGCCTTGCTGGTTACAATTTATATATAGAACAGAGAATTACAAAGAAGCAGTAAATGACGTGATTGAACAATTCACTGTAACGCCATAGCCCTGTGTCCTTCAGACTTTGGATCTTCAAAGCTGTAGCTGGCACCAGCTAGAGCCAGCAGAAGAAAATGCTGATCTTAACCTGCTGAGTCATCATTCAGTCCAGATCACTTATACTGCCCCAGTCTGGTTCTCCAGCGAGTCGGCCTCCTTCATCCATTGGTGAGCTACAAGTGGGTCAAAACGCGACTTTGCGAATAGCCACAAGTTTACATCTATGACGTCTCGCTGTCAAGTTCACAACGAGTGTCGAAAGCTCCTGGTCTTGAGACTTCCTCACCTGTCGACTACAAGCGACTGAACTCTGATGCCTTCCCGTTGACTACCGGCCGTTCATGAGGAAGCACTTGAAGGTTGGATTTCTGGGAACCCTCTTCTGGAAGAAATGCATATGGAAGGCGGATGATCTTTATTGAGCCAATGATATCCCCGTTTGTGCTCTGGGAACTTGATGGTCTTGTAATTTATATATACAAGCCTTACCTTTCAAGGGCTAGAGCAAACATCACTTGTTGCTTAACGCTTACTTTCTTGAGAATTGGACCTGCAACGGTACCCAACTTGCTGCATTGTCCGCCTGCACCGAGGTGCTTCTGAAATTTCCAAAAATGCAGCAGGGAAGTGTGCAGTGTAATCCACTGCATTTCACTCAAACCCTCCCCAATTTGGGCTCTTAAGGACTTGGAGTCTGAGGAACGGCCTCACATAAGGTGGTAACGTGGACCGTGGTATGCAGGATTGAAAGGCCTCTACCTATTTTCTTCATGCAGTCAAAAAAGGTGGTGCTCACTCAGCCTCACTGCTCAAGCTCTTCCCTCGTTGAGGCTACCCTACAACTTTGAAGAATCCTTTGATATTCTGAGCAGGCTCAAGTTCGTGGCCATATGTCGCATGACACGTTCACCGATCAAAATTAGAGATTCAAACAAATTAAGGCGAATACGCTGGATTAAGTTATCTCGCTATAAATGAGTCTCCTCAACAGCTCCTTTGTGTCCATTTTTCTTTTCATAAAAAACCACATATGTAAGTCTAAAAAGCTATAAAGTTATATATTTACTAAGGTATCGGTAGATATAGCTAATAGTATCGGTACCCTTCTAGTTATAGCTGAAATTCTTGATGAGCCCAGGTGATCAAAAAAAAGTTTGATTATATGACGTCGATAACAGTTTCAATCAAAAAATAGTACGCAGAAATTCAACTATAACTGTTTATCAAAAGGACTAATTGGTAACTATAAGTTTATGCAGTGATACGCTACTTATCGATAGATCAAAAGCGTCATATCAGTGTGCTGCGTATGTTTTTATATGTATGGTAATGATTGGTCTTATTGCTGCTTCTACATTAACATTTTCAGAACATACGTGTACCTATATCTAAGAACAAGAAAGTGCTCCTCCAAGTCAGGATAGGTACATGTTGTAGATTAAACATGATCTGATGGATCAAGCAGTCAGCAACAAAACTTGTCGCAGTTTTAAGACTGCTGTCCAATATGTAGCTAGGCTATAAAATTCAGTCTGATAAAATGCTCGTGCACTGTATTTTTTTCTTACTGACTCAGCATCTTCATAGTCGCAGGATGATACTGCTCTGCCAAAGGGCGAGACCAGGACTCTTTTTTTTTTTTCTTTTCTTTTCTTTATTGTTACTTGAATATGCGTGTCTAGGCCTCCTGTATACCTACCTAACCAGGTGCCCAATCCCAGCTCTTGGTTATTCGACGACTCGAGACTGATATTACTTTCTTCTGTTCTTCCTCTGCTTTCCGGCTTGCTGTTCCCATGCACGTTGATCCTTTGTGGGAACGCCTTCGTTCATGGGTCCCCAGTTTCTATCGTCATTCTATATGTCCTTTGTTTCTTCATCTGTTAGATCATCTTAGCTGTGGAAGTGGAGGCTTAAACTATTCAATATTCTAATCTACTTACCGTTTAAACTTGATCGAATGTGTCCCATTGCTAAAATCCTCTTCTCAATTCTTTGAGCTTGAAAGTATTTTCTACAGTTCTGTTGAAACTTTGCCAAAATCTGTATTTGGAATTGGGGGACTTGGAAATATTTCGAAGACCGTTAGTGTTCATTACTGATATAGACAAGGACTTTTAAATTTCTTGAGGCATTTCCTTTATAAGTTGGGAACGTCGCCACGGTAGCAGCATGCTTCCGTTCTCACCTCTAACACCTTGTATCGCTTGCTGGTTCGATGCTCAGCCAGGCACGCGAGCTCTTTGCAGATCTTGGTGTGCTAACCCGGCAGTTGCGTGGGCATGCACGGCGCCGTGGCGGAACTGCCTTCCTCAGAGATGAGGGGGGTGGGGGTCTCGGGTCATTTGTTCCTTCCGTCAAATTGGCGCAATAATTCTTGGTGACCCGAGGTCGACTGCGACTACCCTTAGTCATCTGGGGCCAGTTGTCCTGTACCCGCAGCGCAAACCAGTGCATGTGGCTTTCCCAGGTGAGGGTGTGGTCTAAATTGACTTTACCTTTACTTTTGAACGTCGAATAATTTTATACCTAGTGGATTGATTTTCAAACTGACAAGTTTGAAAAGTCTTAAAGTGTCAATCTAAGAATTATTTTAAAAACTTGGAAACTTTGTGAAACCTTGAAGATTTTAACTCAGAAATTTAAAAAAAATTAGGCTTCGCAACTATGAAGTTTCTCTCACTGGCGTAAGATTTTTCGATATGGAGATGAACCTCACTATTTGAATCTGTAAATTGGTTTTTGAAGAAGCTCTATGTTAGGAGAGGTGCTGCCTTACAGAGTGGGGAGCTAGTAAGAGCTCTCAATTTTTCACGTGATAACCAAAGTGAAATGATACGTGTCTCGTTTTATTGTGGAGACGGATGCTTGACACGCGTATATTACCAAGAGTTAGCGTTTATTTCTTTACCTTCGTTTAGGCAATGACTTCGGACTCTGCCGACTGTAGCTTGTAATATTCCTGTTTGCAATAGCTTGGGTGTATTTAGCTGCGTGCGTAGAGGAGTTCTCGAGTTTTTCACTCTACTTGGTTGTCAGGGTCAACTTCAATGTTCAGGCTACTGAGAAAAATGGTTAGGGAACGTTGTTAAAATCTTTATTTACATCTTATAGCTATAGGGAAAGACCTGCAAGATGTAATGCAATTATAAGTGGGAAGGCGTGCCACTTGAGTATAAGCTAAGTAAGGCTTCCATGAGCCGACAGCAATGTGTCATACGAGGTCTGCATCAGAACGGCTGAGTTGGTTCTTGAGTCAAGTCTTTATATATGCATAACTTCCAGGCCTCATATAAGGTTTCAGAAAGCCGGTACTTTCCGGCGGACCCTGAGGGTCGGAAGTTCCATTTCGTTCACCAGTAAATCATATGTTTATAAAGCTTACAGATATCTCTGAGCCTCTAGTTGCTTGAGTTTGAGTGGCAGCTTCTATCGATAGCTGTGCCGGAAGGTCTTGAAGAGTTGTCTGTCCCTCAAGTTTAGGATGCTGGAAAAGCGAGCATATTGGGTGTGGCAAAATGTATCTGACCTTTCCCTTTGTTATCTGACAAGACTGTGCTATCGTCCGTCTACATGAACATAAATGAAGCCAGTAATGCGTCTAACATGCATGGTGAAGCTAGCATATTACATTGTTGTTTGTGCGAAACACATAGGGCCTATATGACATGTCTTTGACTTACTGACGATTGACGAGTACGGCAACTGCTCAGTAGTGCAGTATCTACCCTGGCGCAGCCCCTCAGGGAGCATTGGATGGGGTATAGGCGTAGGTTAGTTAGGCTTGCCCATCTATGTTATGGGACCTGGCAACTCCAGGGTGCACGTGTAGATTACGTTAGCCATTAGCTAGGCCTTGGGTCGTCTGTCTCTCGAGCCCACTTTCCTACCTTCCCGATTTCATACTCCTACTTGCTCATGCTTTATTCTGTTCTTCCTCTTCCTTCCTGACTTGCTGTTCCTATGCGCATTGATCCTGTGTCGGAACACCTTCGTGCATGGGTTCCTCGTTTCTATCGACATACTATATGTCCCTTGCTCTTTCCCCTGTGACATCGTTCCGCTCGGAAACGGAGGCTGAAACTTTCTGACTATAACATAACTTCGCTGGCATAGGTATGCTTAAAAGCCACTGTGCCCTTAAGGGGAGTGACCAGCCGTATATTAGCTAGAGTTGAGTGTCAATAATAATAATGAACTATTTAATACTTATGGAGAGATTACGATATTGAAATGTTACATGGTACACAAGAGGATTTATCTTATTTCTAGGTTACAAACTGTAAACAAAAACTATGTCGCCTTGGTCTTATATTCTAGATTTCATTATGCTCCATTGTTTGGCGTCTGTCAGGCAACATCGTAGTTACATATTAGACGTTTGTAGTTTTCAATCCTGGATTTTGGGCTCAAATCGCTTTTCCTGGTCCTGACTTTGAGACAATCACTGTAGGTACCTACGTTTGGGCAAATATTGAACTTGCATTCTTAGACCTTGGTATTTTCCTTAAAATGCGGAATAAGTCGTCATAAGCAGTACACAAGCGCTCATTGGATTTCTCTTTAAAGAAACACCAAAGTGAGTTAACAGTATCAATAGGCTTGGAACAGCAGGCATTTGACCTTTTCACAGCAGTGACCGAATTTTTTAATTAACGTGTTACCAACTCCTTCGAGCTTTCACGTTCTTTTTCTATATCCTGGTCATCACAAAAAATCATCACTGATTTTGTGACCCAGGTAAGAGAAGCCATTAACGTATGTAAGCTCCACACCATTGAGATTATGACTAGGCAGGCTTTTTCTTTTAGGCTTATTGACATGCACACTATTTTTTACCGTATTATACTCAATACAAAGATCATTCGCTTGGCTCTCGCAGATTGCAAACAATTTTAGTAATTCTGTAGCATAAAGAGAGGCAAGCACCATGTCGTCAGCATAACTAAGGGCATTAACTGCTTTATTTGGCCAACAGTTGGTAAATGACCTGGGGCTCTTCCGCCTGTATCTTTTTACTTATTAACAATGATAACGGCAGCTGCGCAGTAGTGCAGTGCATATGCTTTTAAACCTCTGTGCCCCAAGGGGAGTGACCAGCCGTAAATCAGCAAGAGTTTCGTGTTGAGCCAACAGTAGGATCTCTTCGACCTATATCTATAGACTGATTGGCAGTGAGGGAAGAATAATTGTAACTGCCCAACAGTATAGAGGCCTCCCTCACAGATATGTTGAGGCTTCTGTGTAGTACGAGAGTGCACAGTCGTATACTAGCGAGAGTTGAGCGTCTGTGTTGAGCCAGCTTCAGGAAATGACCTCTGCCTCTTCCGCTTGTGTCTCTTGACTAAATACGGTACCTCCGCCGAGGAGGTTAGACCTATGTTTTCGTCGGTTTTGTCAAATCGTCTGTGACCAAGATAGCTCGAAAAGTTATGGACGGATTTGGACAAGATTTTACAGGGATTGAGTATGTTAGGAGGAACATATGATTAACTTTTAGTGAAGATCCTTTCATCCATTTGTTTGTCTGCCTCATATTTTTCTCAATGCCCTAACTCAAAAAGCTATGGACAGATTCCTGTGAAATTTACTTCAGATGTTCGGTATATCACAAAGAGTAAATGACCATATTTTTGTCATCGTCTGCTTGTTTGTTCTTTAGTTTATCGCTGCGTTGAATTTTATGCTTGTTAGCACAGTAACTTAGAAAATAATGAGTGGATCTTTATGAAATTTACAGGATTTATTAGTAATGTTAGAAGACATAAATGATCGGTTGATCTGTTTGTGAGTTTGTCTGTTTGTCAAAATGTTTGCTAGCAGCATAACTCAAAAAATTATAATCGGATCTTAAAAAAAATACTGAAACTGTTAATATACGCTGTTGAAGGGCACAAATAATTAGATTTTGGTGTTGATACGAAGAAAGTCATGGTCTCGCATCCAGTTTGAATTTTTGTAACCGTTGCTTGCTTGGTGGAGGTATAGGGTAACATATCTAGTACCCATCCACCATGCTAGTAGCTGTCCATTTGGCACTAAAAAAAATTTGTGTGTGAAAATTAGCAGTGCTAGAAAGCCCTACATAGGCTTGAACTGTAGGCTAAGTAGTGCCGCACCATCTCTGAAAATGACGGGCGAAAAAAAGAAAACAAGAATGGTGATTTTTTTTTTTCACATTTTTTCATGTTTCTAGTGAAAAATTCGAAAACCACCATTTTTGTCTTTTTTTTTCGCCCGTCAATTTTAGGGATGGTGTGGCACGACTTAGCCCACAAGTTCAGCCTAGGTAGGGCTTTCTAGCACTGCTAGTTTTCACAGAGGAATTTTTTTAGTGCCAAGTGAACGCCTATTAGCATGGTGGACGGGTACTAGGTTAGCCTACACTGTCGGAGTGCTCTAGTTAACAATCAAAAATATGGCAGCGGAGCAGTAGGCAGTGGCCTAACTGGCAGATGTTGAATTGCTCTGCCTTAACATGAATGATCAGCTGTATACTAGCCGGACTTTAGTTTCAATTCTTGTTGGACGGTCTGTTGGGAGATGACGTCGGTCTTTTCCGCCTGTATCTTTTGACTATTGACAATGAAGAATGACTTTTGCGCAATGACGCAAAAGCTTCTCTAGCATATGCCCTTTTCACTACACAGCCGCTAAGGAGTAACTTCTCGTATATTGGTGAAATCTGAGCCTGGTTTTTGGCCTACAGTTTGGCATAAAACTACAGTCGTGGCAACATGTATCTCAGGGCTTATTGTCTATAGAATAACGACAGTCGTTTTCATAGTAACATCCGCTTAGCGCTTGTGCTTGATCCGAGGTCTTGAAGAAATTATCCGAAGGTATTGTCTGGTGAGATTGGGCCAGTTCCATTTTGGCCAACAGTAAAGCTATGTCCTCAGTCTCGGCCGCTTATATACCTATATCTATTGTCCAGTTGACTCTTGACGATGATGACAGAATACTCTAGTGCCAGCGACCTCCCGAGCATAGGAGTTAGGACTTCGGTGCCGGATGGGGAGGAACTAGCCGTATGTCGGAAAGAGCTTTGGGCCAATGCTTACTCTGCCTACGGCCAGACTTGACCTTAGTTTTATGCATCTGGTACCTCGGAACCAGGCGTAAGTGATTCATGACTAGGGACAATAGTCGCTGACCTACCTAGCGCTGACTTCGGTTTCCGATAATACAAAGTGACCGGCCGTAGATGGTCAGGATATAGGGCCTATACTCACCTTTGCAGCCTCCCACAGCCAAGGCAACCCCAAGGTAGGGAGCACCAGACCAAGGAGACAAGCTGAGCCCCCACGCGCCAGCACAAGGAAGCAGCTGGAAGGTGCGCAATTAGCTACCAGAAAAATTAACTGGGAAACCATAAAAATGCAGAACGAACAATGATCAGCATTACATATACTCATACAAGACATCACTCAAATGGTGAACTAATTTTCTTTTGAACACCACCAAAGAGCTAGCTGACACAACATCCTTCGGCAGTGCATTCCACTGCCTAACTCATCTCGAGGGAAAATGACCTACACCCTATATCTGTGCCGAAATATGGATGCACCAACTTCATTGAGTGGCCCCTGGTTACTCCATCCCCAGCCCTCAAAAACAGCACAGACTTGTCAGCAGTACCTCCATTACAAAGAACCATATAACACTTTATCAAGTCTGTAAGCAGCAACCTGCCCATTACAGATAACAGGTTCAACTTCTTAAGTCTGTCACCATAACTTAGATCCCTACAACCCTTCACACACTTGGTCCATTTTCGTTGAACCGACACCAAGAGCTTCAAATCACCAATGTAGCCTGTATTCCAAACAACTGAGCAATAATCCAAGATAGGCCTAACATGTGTCACATAAAGTGCAAGCATGAAATCAGGGCTCTTACACACAGTGGATCTTAACTAGTTGTTCACAACTGCAAATGCTTTACTCACTGCCAATTTAATGTGGGCATGAAACTTTAGGTCCGAAACAACAACAACTCCCAACTCTCGGTGAGAATTAACACCTCTCAACACCTATTCCTCAAGGAGATAGGGACATGCTGCATACTCCACCAAATTGTATCCGCGGCAGAACCTCATCACGGCACACTTTTCAGGATTTAACACTAGATTCCACGACTTAACCCTAAGAAGAGCATCTAGATCTCTGCAAAATGTGGCCTCCATCAATGGAGCCTCTGGGATAAGACACAGTTTAAAATCATCAGCAAACACCTTGACTGAGCAAGACAACATAGACACCAGAGGATCACCATAAATAAAAAGTAACAAAGGTCCCAAAATCGAGCCCTGAGGGACAAAACTATGCACCGGTCGTTCACCACTACAACAGCCATCGGAACACACCTGAAATGTACGACGAATCAAAAATGAAGCAATCCAAGTCAGGAGAACATCACCCACTCCAAGATCAGCCAACTTCCTTAGCAACACGGAATGGCAGACCCGGTTGAATACCTTTTGAGAGATCCAAAAAAAACATCAACAGTCTCACGATTCTGCAAGCCACGCGCAACGTCTAAGTTGGTGAGCGGCAACTGATCTTCCTCAGAACTCCCAGAACGAAACCCAAATTGATGAGCCGAAAGACGGTTGCCATGCTTCAAATATTTCAAAAGGTGGCTCACGATCAGCCGCTCCAATGTCTAACACAGACGGAGGTCAGGCTTACCGGGCGGTAATTCAGGCAATCAATCATACCTGGATTTTGCTTTGTGAAGAGGGACAAGAAGAGACTGCATCCAGGCACCAGGCAGCTCACCGGATGATAATAACAGAACAAATATACAGTAGTAGGCTAGAGCTCCAGCCCATGACTGCAACAATTTTGGATGAATGCCATCAGGCCCCATTGCACTGGACACATCAATTGCTTGCAATAGAGAGCGCACATCATCGACCGTAAACGTGACAGATACAATTGTACCATCAAAGCGCTGTCCCACAACAGGATGGTCAGGATCTTCTCCCTCGTACTCAGAACTTAAGGCCTCAGCAAATAACTCACATATGAGTTGAGTATTGTCTACCAGTTGGCCAGATTCAAGCCTTATGGGCCCCACAGAAAGCTTGCCAGTTTTCTTCCTCCTTAGATGAGAATGGAACAAGTTTGGTACCTCAGGAAGCTTTGTTACTAGTCTCTTCTCATATTTGACTCACTCTCTCCGAACAAAGTTGTAATATCTCCTATTGACAGCAAGGAACTGATCCAAAAGCATCAACTGTACAAACATCTGCTCTGCCATACTGCTTCCTGCAGGTCTTGTACTGCCTCCACAACGTACTTCTTGGTCAGATGATTGCTCATTACCTATTACTGACCTGAGTAAATATTGATTTTAAATTTCATTATGCTCCTTGACGCAACCTACGGCAGGAGGCGCGCATTTAATAATAATTTAGATAGTTCTGTTTGGCTTTTGAACATATTCTTCAAATTTGAGCTACAGAGGCTGGACACTGCATCATCAGCTGAGGGTTAGCCCTCGACTCCTGTTGTTGTTGTAGTTGTGGTTACGTGAGGGAGGCTCGGTAGGGGGTCGAACATATAGCGGAAGGTGTGAAAAGGATGGAAGAGAGCACAAGAAGTCAGATACAGATAAAGGATTGCCCCATAGAGAGGTGGTAAAGGAGGGTGGTGGNGGGCTTGACACTCGAACAAGTGGTTCACGTTGTTGGGGCCGCTGTGGTATTCGGGACTGGAGTCTGAGTCCACCAGCCCTACCCTGTGGCGCTGAGACATCAGGACAGAGCAAAATACCTGAGCGTTGCTTTGATAGTGTTGAGCAGGACGATCGTGAGAAGACCCCCTCATCAGGCGAGATCTCCGGCGGGACAGTGCCCAAAACCCTATTTACAGGGAGGCGGTCTAGAAAAGAACGCACGGCAGACCGATAGTGGGAGGAAATGGCTGAACGGTTCTCTTCTGATGACGTGATAATGTCTGTTGGTAAGTGGTTGACGTCGGAGTAGAATTTGGTTGCTGGATTGTGGCGACAGCTGCTAAGGGCCTCACCATATCAACCACTAAATCCAGTTCAATACTATGGACGATCGACACCCATCAGTCTAGACGCGACCCTGGTATCACTGTTAACCCTCGACTCCAAGACACGCTGAGAGTGGTTGTGTGAAGATGTTGCCTCTTAGGACACCAGTTAGGCAACAACAGATGATCCTCCCTGACATAGGGCAGAAACAAAGTGGGCTGGTGGAAGAGAACAATTGTCTTGGTTCTGCACAAGACCGATGCTTGGGAGTCAGCTTCAGCTGTCTTCTTTTGTCGCCCAAGATTGGTAGAGCGATTGCAGAGTCCTATGTTCCGGCCTCCTCTCTTAGGGGTGTAGATTTACGGACCCGTATTTATTAATGGCTATCACTGCTTCAACTATTGTCAGGTATGTTCCCTAGTCTGAGCAAAAGTGGTGTCTAGAGCTATAAGCTTGGGCAAGTCTAAGAGGCTTTACCTTGCTGGGTGTCACCTTATGTTTCCTCTACATCTAGTGCGTGAAAGACGGTGGAATGATTTTTCTGGTCTGTACGCTGGGGTACATTCACTAACAATGTCTACTTCAGAGATAACCTTGGTACATTGGAGGTCAAGTTGAGATTTATGGCTACTTACGGTCCATCCTCATGCGTGTCTTAGATTGGATCCATTGTTTTGCAATCTGTCAGTGTTGCCAGCCTAGTTACTTTGAATGGGCTACGATTAATTCAGCAATTTCATCCCACTGCATTTAGACCTATCATCTTGGGACGTCACGGAGGGTCTCTTCTGTGTGTTCTCTTCGGAAGCAGTCGCTTTCCGAGGATTCTTTCGTAGACCAGCCCCACTTCAGGGAGAAATACTACTACATGTTTTATCTCGGCCGGCTATAAGGGGGGACTACTGTTGGAACTTTTCCTCCCGTTTCTTAAGCCCGTTTTCCAGTAGTTTCTCGGCAGGAGGTGGTTCCTTTCCCTTTTCACTTGTGACTGCTACTAGTGCACGTAAGTTTCTCTGTTGGATGGTTTCTATTCAGAGCCGGTTACCATGACCTTGGAAAGTCTTAGAACCCTTGTTGTGAGGCTACCATCGGTTCGCGTCGCGGGGCGGCGAGCTGGGTACCCTTAGTGTTTTTATCTTTAATTTTAGTCCATAGGTCTGGATTCCCCAGTGTAGCTAACTCATTTGTACCTAGTTCCAACTTGCAGGGGCGTGGAGAGAAAGGATACCTCGGTACCATTGTAGCAATAAACGAGGAGCAATTTGCGCCTTAGACTCCACGAAGTCTAACACTTGGGCCGGGAGGTAGACGGGGGGACATGCGAGTTCGTTGATCCTCCAAGAAGTTTCCAGATCAACGGCGCCTTCTCTCTAATAATAAGACCAGGGAATAAAGCCCTAGACACAGGCTGACACGCTTCTTAAGGGGACGGTCCCACCCACCTTAGAAAGACTTTTTATTTCTTTACAATTTGAACGAAACTTTGTCCAGATAGGATGCAAAATCGAAAAAAATGCTTTGGGTAAAACTCGTGTACTTTTTTCTATGTGGAAAATAAAAAAGTACATGAGTCAACCCAATAGTTTTTTTTATTTTATGTATCTCTACCAAGTTTCATGAAGATCAGGCCAATAATATAAAACTTTTTGAAATAAAAAAATGAACTGTTATAAGTTGTCTCATGCCCCATCCTCGCCCCTAGCCCCCCCTATTCTACCCGCTTAGGGTTGCACAAGTTGCCTCAAACTTTGCCTGCGTATCCCTCTGATGTATAGCTACTGTTTAGTGAAAAAACGAACTTACGAACTTTTAGAATTGCAAGACTAGATCAATAGGAGAACAGGAGAACTATGGGTCTAACTATCTAAGCTCGATTGGGATCCATGCTCTTGCTACCCTCAGTCTGCCTCTCAGCGATTCCGGCGTGCTGATAGTCGACGGTGAGAGGATAGGAGCAACGCTCGCTCTCGGATAGGGAGCTGCCCCAGAATATACCCTTTAGGCGAAGTTGTCTTTGACAGTGCCCGTCATACTCGTTCCGGACGTCGGCTTTGGGCATCGTCCTCTCGACCGGGCCTAAGATCTTTTAGTATGGACCTAAGCAGGGCAAGACCCTCGTGCCGATAATCGCGGTCTTCATCTGGGTAAGGACTGCGGCGTTGAAGAAATTTGCTCACAGTAACACTTCTGCTAGGAAGATGTTGCATTCCTCAGAAGAAGAGAAAGTTGCACGACCACAGTCGGAGGCGAGTGGGGCCTCGGACCTGTGGACAGCCTATTGCACTTCGGTGGAGGCCGTTCAAGACCTGTCGGTCTGATATGTTTCCTAAGCTGCTGTCGACCTATTTAATTATTAGGTACTGAAAAGTTTGCTTCTATTGACTTAAGACTCTTGACAAGGTTCTCTTAACCTTTCCTTGACTGGCTTGGTGCTGATGAACAGTCTTACAACTTCGAAACTGCCCCTGATTCTACTTACGTCGTTTGTTTACTGGTCTCAGGTTCGTCTTAGCTCTTGCAAAAAAAATCCGGTCTCTAGAGGTTGCCAAGCGGACCTTGCCACCTTCAAGCAAGAGGTTGTTTGCTAAATTTAGAGTTAAAACTTGGGAAATCCATAAAGCCACCTGGGGCAACGAAGCTCTAGCATTTTCCGCTTGATAACTCAGCAAGAGTTATTTCTTTTCCCCTGGAGGTCGATTTCTTTTTAGGGGAAGTGGAACTGAACCATCCGCGAGGACTTGAGTGTGTTGAACCACGTGGAATTTTTGTCTTGAAGATATTAATCTTTCCCGGTACCCTCCATTCCTGCGAGACACTAAAACCTCTCTCTGATCTTGCTCTGGATACTCAGTGCTACGGACAGAGGTACTTAGCCTAAGAGAACCACTGAATATAGTAAGAATATTCCAATAAAAACTTAAGCAGTGGTCAGTGTAGGCAGAGTACCGTACCTCTATAGGGTCACGAGTTTCCCAGATCCCTACGTTTTGTTTCTGGAACAAGCCTCTTCGCTCATTTGAATAGCGAGGACCTGTGGTCGGGCAGCGGGCTATAACCAGAGACCTACGCACACATCATACAAGAACTACAAAGAAAAAAAAGCGAGCCCTGGTCTTACACTGTGGTAGCGCAGGAGCTCTGATTTTGAATATACTCTGCTAGAGTGAGTTGCTGCAAGCAGTATTAGTCTTCCAGTGGACAATTATGCGGTGGTGCAACAGTTCCAGCACCTCTGGAAGAACACAAGCTCCCAAAAACCCATATGCTTCGTGCCTGAAGAGGAAGTCCTATCGCGTATCTGGATCGTAAGGAGCTGGTATCGGGCACCTGGTTGCCGTCTACTCACCCATAAAAGAAAAAACTCAATGTACTTACCTGCCTACTAGAGTGTGAGGACTCATTTTTTCTGCCTGAATTGGAAAAGCCTGAGGATGCATCGCTTCCCGGATCGTCGTGTTACCCACAGAGGTACTGTGCCGCAGCAAGCTCCTGCGAAAGTGTTCATTGGAGCATTAATACTGATCTCGGAATTTTTCCCATTCATGGTGTCAATTTGTACATGAATTCCCCTGTTTTTTATGTGCTGCGTGTTTTTTTTTCGTCTATGAAAATTCCATTGTATTAGTTGAAGCGAGGTTGTACCCCAACTTCTCACAGTCCATAGTCTAGCAATAGATGCACATATTCTTACATAATCGTGAAGTGATCCAATTTCTGACGCTTACAAAACATTTTTGAGGGTCTGTTATATTAACCAGTGCTTAATTAACGTAAAATAATACTTCTTCTGGACGACGAAATTTATTTTTACCAAGCTTTCGACATTCACCGCGAATGTCGTTGTCAAGGTGGGAACTTCAAAACTGCTAGGTCCGCTACTTATGATATGGAACTAGTTGGTATCAAATATACGCTTGAAATGTTGCCGTGACGTGAGAAATTAATTTATAATCATGGCCTGTGCTGTTGCTGTGCTAGTTTTTAAACTAGACAAATTGTTGTTTTGTGGCAGATGGAGAGCCAGAAGTTCCTGGCTGAGAACAGCGCAAGTGTGTACATCAAGCGAGTAGAGCTGCGCATCCAAGAGGAGGCCGACCGAGCAAAACACTACCTTGATGAGAGTACTGAGAAGAGAATTGTTGAAGTTGTAGAAGAAGAACTCATTAAGAAGCACATGAAAACAATCGTAGAGGTATGACTAGGAGTTGAGGTGTTTCAAGTTTTACGTAACATTGTTTTTCTAAGTTAAATTTATGTAAGGGGAATAATTCATCCATAGGTATGTTTTATTTCATTTCAGTATCAGGCCCCCACTTCAATGTTTGTTTCTTCAGTAGTGTTACATTAACTTGAATTCGAAAGGTAACTATAATTGAAGCTTGAAATATTTTCATTCCCAAACAGTGAGACGCGAAGTAAGGAACAGGTGACGAGTCTTACGGGACTGCCGCAGAGATTCCCAACCTTATCTATGCCCCTCCCCCTCTAGATAACTTTAGATGTGCGTTATCATCCCCTGCAAAAAGTAATTGCTAACTCGTATGATGGTAAAGAATGAAAACTATACCAAATTTTTCCCACATATTCCATTTAAGTTTTGAAATAACATGAAAATAATCTGTTCAGTACCTCCTAAAGTTCATCGTGCGCCTCCTAGGGTTTCGAGCAGCCTCGGTTGGAAACCCTGCAGTGCAGCATTACCACATTTTTGCTACCTATTTTGTGATAAAGCGGTGGTACTCCATAATCTGCCCATGAGTCTTCTGGCGGCCTCAGTGATTAACCTATTAATCTCCCGGTTCAAAAGATCGATGGAGGAATCTGTTTGTTAGGCCTTCGGGACGTCTGTCTTTCGTGCCCACTTTGCTTCCTTCCACTTTCATACTCCTACTGATCATACTGTTGTCTGTTCTTCCTCTTCTTTCCCGACTTGCTGCTCCCATGCGCGTTGATCCTGTGTGGGAACATCTTCGTGCATGAGTTCCCGGTTTTTCTATCGACGTACTATATGCCTTTTCCTCTCTTGGAAAAGCTTAGTACTTATTTAGATAGGCTTGAATATTCTTATACTGTAATACCTAATACCTGATGATAAAAATTTTAGTTGTAGCTGTTTTCTGTATACCGCTTATGCCGATGCCACACGCTATCCAAAAGAACGAGTATCCGAGTTTCGTGCGCGAAATCGACGTCTAAAAACCTGCACACTCTCGCTTTTGTGCAAAACTCTGTGATGGAGCATGCGCCACTTTTGCGCTCGATACTCTGGGCAAACGCGCGAAAATATGTCAACGAACCGCCACCGTGCGCCACGAGTGACGCCCAGAGACATCTATCGGAGAGTAGGACGTTCACTTCACTTTCGGAGCCGCAATGGGTTTCTTATTTTCAAGATGTTAGATGTAATTTTGTCATGTGTTCAGCCCGTAGTCATGACAACGTCGTTCACATTACCGGCGCTTGAAGTTTTTTGGCCAACAGATCATATTGACTTGTGAATAGGGAGGTGCTTTTTTACGCAAAAAAAAAGTTACGCATTTGCGAGAGCTTCCTCAGCTTTTGGCTAGCGTGTGTCGCAGCCGCACGCTACGACTCTGTTGTTAGGCTGATTGGCTGTGCATTTCACCCTGCTTATTTTGTTGCTAGCCATAGTGAATCTTCAGCAAATGCAAAGAGGCTTTAATAATGACATTGGAATCATATGTCTATAATGGTGATGATAAGCCTAGGGCTAGACCTTATGGCAGACCAAAATCCAGATTGAAATCCTAGTTCGCAAAAAGTGGCGAAGTTGTAGACTATTCATGTTGGAAATTCTGATATTATAGAGCAAGTAAACCACGTTTGTATAATATGGCTAGGAATAGATAGGTCTTGTAGGCCGATCACGTATTGAGAGAGGAAGATGATTCTTGTCCATGCGTTCATGGATTTGTGCTTCATAGGAACGAGATAATAATAGTAATTATAAACTGTTGAGTATTATTTGTGATGTGCATTGCAGCCCCTCAGGGGGTATAGGATGGGCCGTAGTTCATAGCCAAACTCATAGGGTTAGTTTAGGTCGCAGTTCATTACAGAAGAATAGTCATGTCAAATCTAAGCGAAGACGCAGGCTGTAAATTTCAGCCAATCAGCGACCGCCGTGACTCTGAAGTCACTATTGTGAGTGAACAAAAGAGGCCAGCAGGGACGCCTTGTTTTTTCTATTCCACGAGGTCCTTCTCGCCGATTGTTTATTATTTATTAACTCAAATTGAAACTACACATACACCTGATTTCATAGATAAAGGAAAATAATAGGCCACAGATTTGATGTTGTATTGCATCGACTGTTATCATTCACCAAGAAAACTACGCATTATATGCAACAGGTTATAAAGTAGAGTGTTCTACGTACGTGAAAAGCACAATAAACTGCAAATTAGCATTTTTACAAACGTTTGTATAATAAACAATCGCGACGCACACTTCGTCTCTCGCGCATACGACACCATTGTGGAATTACTCAAGATGCCTCGCTGCAAAGGAGCGATGCTATTGTCTTGACGTCGTTATTTGAAGTTATATAGCAAACGTATGCACACACGTATGTCTGACCAAACTATCTTCAGCAAATGAACTGCGGTTTAGGTTCGCTCATCCTATGTTGGGATCAGCGCCCCCAGAAGGACCCTGTAGGTTACCTTAGCCTTTAGCTAGGCCTTTGGGACGTCTGTCTTTCGTGCTCACTTTGCTTCCCTCCGGTTTCATACTCCTACTAAATTTTCATCTATTCTTCCTCTTCTTTTCCGACTTGCTGTTCCCATGTGCGTTGATCCTGTGTGGGAACACATTCGTACATGGGTTCCTTCTGTCTTATCGACATACAATGTGTGCCTTCCTTTTCCTCTCGTAGAACAGCTTACTACTGATTTAGGGAGGCTTAAGCCATCTTATATGTATGTGCTACTACTACTGTGCATTACAGATAATCCATGTTCTAATACCATCGCACTCATCCTACTTGCAGCAACAGTAATTTGCCTCCTAATGTTATGTGTAGTGTCACCTGCTGACGTGCCTCCTGCATGTTATTCTCAGATGGAGAACAGTGGTGTAGTGCACATGCTGCGCAACAACAGAGTGGAGGACCTTGCCTGTATGTATAACGTGCTCGCTAGAGTTCAAGATGGTCTCGCTACGCTAGCAGAGTGTGTCTCACATCACCTAAGAGAGCAGGGCAAGGCTCTTGTGCAGGAGGAGGAAGGCGGCAAGAATGCCATAGCTTTTGTTCAGGTGAGGTCTAGATGCGTCATAATTTAGCTGCTTATCAGATATGATGTGGGCCCATTATTTTTGCAGTGGCTTACTCCGGCAGAGTACTTCTGTTGGATGCACCTTGCGAAACAAGAATGGAGGCAGTACTCATTACTCAGTTCAAACTTTGCTGACCTTAACGTCCTTGTCGGAAGGTTACCAAAACTTCTTTTTGGCATACCAGAAATGAGGGTTGGGGAAATGTTGTCCCAGCTCCTAAAGATGTTGGCATCACGAAGTTCGTTTATTGTCACTAATTGTTTACCATTTCCGTAAACATTTCTCGCTATCCATTCCCAAAGATTTTCTATTAGATTTAAGACTGGCGAACATGCTAGATGGTGTATAACAGGGATCCCATTTTCTTGAAAGAAGGTAATAGTCTGGTGGGCAGTGTGGACTACTGCATTATCCTGCTGGATAAACCATTCGTCACCTCACAAACGATGGCCCTCCATTGACAGAGATCTGTCTAACATGCCATGCCGATATGACCAGCAGCTGTTTAACAACTCTGCACCTCCTGCAGCTTCATTGCTTCCCTGTAGGAAAAGGCACACCATATCATAGCAGAGCCTCCACTGCTGTGACGCTTGGAAAACATTTCAGGTTGCATCTCTTTGTTATGCCAGTACCGTTGGAAGCTATAAGGGAATTCCAGATTGAACTTTTTCCGTCAGAAAACAAAACTTCAGACCATTCTTCAATGTCCCATTTTTGGTGCTCTCGAGCAAGCTATAATCGGGCCACTTTGTAATGCGGAAACAACCGAGAAACTTTCAGACACTTTTTGTTCTTCATGCCCTTTTGTCGTGTCACTTGGTTATTGAACTGCAGTCAGCATCTGTGAGTGCCTTGATTTACCTGGAAAACCGTCCGCTGTCTTAAAACAACCCGTTTAATTCTCCTACTCAATGCAGGAGAAATTTTTGTTGGTCTAGCACTAGATTTTGCTGTTCCATAACTCTCAGGGTCCTTTTTGAAGTTGCGAACCACTGTTTTGCTGCTGTGAGTTTCAGCTGCGATTGCGTCTGCGACAAACCTTGCTTATGCAATTCAACAATTCGACCACGTTCTAATTTGGAGAGTTTGCTTACTTTGGGCATTGTGGAACCTTTTTTTACACTATCAGTGCAAGCCTGTAACCGATACGAAACACTGGAAATTACCCTAGAACTAAAGAGTTATTACCCTGGTCTTATAATTTTGATCAACTGAAAAACTCATTACTTAACTAACATGTCACAGCAGGTATTTTTCATCTTTCTCACCTTTTACCTATAGGAATTACTGATCCCTAGTCGAAGGAGTTTATAACTATAAAACGTTATTTTTTACATTTTCAAGTGTTCTGAAACTTTTGATCAGGAGTTTATAGACACTAGCTATATATCATCAGTTAGATGAAATTATCTTTCAGTGACCACTTACACCCGAGTTTTACAGGTAATTGTTTTCAATATTGTGCTAAAATGGTTTCAGGATTTAGTTTAATTTTGTTTTACTGCTCATGCGTAGATAAGTATTTCTCCTCTTGGCTTACTGTAGGGGTCCCTGCACATGCCCCATTGTTTGCTGTAAACTGTACCTGCAATATTATATGCTTTTGGATGTGCTCCTGTACTCCGTGGCGTAGGTGGCCGACTGCAGAAAATAATCTACAGCCCCAGGGAAGCTCTGCCAGCTGCCATGTGTAGGGCACCAGAATGGCGCCTGATCCCAATCATTCTTTCTCTTGCTATTTTTGACTGTCTGTTTGTTTTGCAAGTTTATTTTCCTGCCAGCGGTAACAAATGGTAAATGTGTGACGCTGAATGACGCCACAAAATGTTGCCCAAGTCTGTTACCCTGTATTTGATATTCTTACTATTGTTCATGTCTGAAAATTATTCTCATTATTTCCATGCCGCAGAATTTGCTGGAGCTCAAGGATCGCTACAACCACTTCCTCCACAACTCATTTAATAACGATAAACTCATCAAGCAAATGATTGCTACAGACTTCGAGTATTTCTTGAATCTGAACAGCAAGAGTCCTGAGTACCTCTCTCTCTTTATTGATGACAAACTGAAGAAAGGTGTTAAGGGGGTGAGTAGCTATGATAAAGGTTTGTAAGTGATTTATAGTTGCTCATTTTTTGTAGAATTATATTACTGAACATTATCTGAAGGCTGTAAAATATTGCATTAATTAGCGTTTGTTTCATCACCAAACTGCAGCCAGTGCTTTATTATAGGAAATGCAGATACAGTGCTGAAATAATAGCTAACGAAAAGAAAATAGCGGACAGTTCAATAAAATAATGCTACACTAAACATGTTACACTAAAACAGGTTAGCTCCTTATCAACTCGTCAGGGTTCATCACTTGTTAGCTCTGAAGGTCACACTGTATATAGAGTTGACTTCAGTGTGGTGTGTTGGCTGCTGGCTGGCGTGCCTGCCGCCGAATTGCTGCTAGCGGAAGCATGCAGGCTATACGCCTGGATTATTCAGCTGGACGAGCGTGGCCTCTCACAGCAAACCTTCGCTCAATCATGTAGGAAAGTCATGCTGATTTTTGGGGATGGTGACGGTCATTGAATGTACACTCCTGGCAGTTGTATTAGAATGGTACTAAAGTTCCAAAAATTGTTTCAATTTTCTGTGAGATAATTTTTGAAAATTTTTACGAAAAAATCTTTACGTTATTGCATTATCGTTGTGTTAGTTTATATTGTGCTCTGCATCATTGTTTACTATCATTCACGTTTTAAGTTTTCGGGGTGACCGGCAGTAACCGCTTTTAGCATCTGCAGCAATGGGACAATGAAAACCCCGAACTTACAATAAAACGTTATCAACAAATCTATTATTGATATCTCTCTTGATAGCTACCATCCATTGTTAAAAAAAAATCTCTGGTCTTAGCAACACCATGAAAAGATTACTGAAAAACCGAACAGCAAGGAAGAAACGATCAAATGCTCAAATTTCCAAGACTATGAGTTGTAGAGATTTAATGAATAGAGTTGAAGACCTACCTGAATGATCACACAAGTCCATATTCAGCGCTGCAGGTTGTCCTGACTTACCAAAATCCACAAGGAATGCCATTCTTGGCACCGCAGCTTCCGTGAAGGCCACATTGCAAATGCTCCTCGTACGCCAAAACACAACAGTTTAAGTATTGAATGGACTTCGAAGTCTTTGTAGATGTAGACAGGAGTCGTTTCTTTTCATCGATGAGCCCCTGGCGACCCTTGATGGTCCCGAAGGTCGAATGACAAATTAGGTGCAATTCGCCGATGCGCGACACTATCGTTTGTAACAAGGGCAACAGCGTCATATCCCGTCAGCGTAACCCAAAGGAGATAGAGCGCCCTGCTGCCCATAGCAATCTCCCGAAAGACTCTGTTCTTTTATGTATTAGTTAGAAGACGTGCTTCATTCGATACTACGTGACGCACCTTCCCGCGTTGCTTGGACTGTTCAAGCACTTTTAGCCTCGGTAGCATCCAGAATGAAAATAACGTGGGTGACATTTTCCCCTGTTATAAAATAATCAAAATTTTTCGGCTAATGTCAAATTAGTCGGCAATGCAGTCAGATGTTAATCAAACAATATAATTAACGCCGTCGTGTGTTTTATTTGTTTATATATTTGTATGTTTCGTGTTTCCCTCTTGAACAAATAGGCAAAAATAGGCTAGGTTGCATATTTTGCAATTAGGTTGCGTTTTCATGGAGATCGATGAGCAGATTGTAGAAGATGGTGAAAATGGGACCCTTTTCCTTTATATTTATCTCAATGCACTTCTTGCTGGAAACACTTCTTGAAATCGAAACAATAAAATTACAGCTGCTCTTATTGCGGCCATGTCATATTTTCATAACATTTTCCATGCATCGAACCATATGTTTGTTCTCAATTTACGACATAGAAATTCAATAGCTGATCAACGAATTGCAGACGAAGCAATGATTTTCACTGGCACTAGACATAATTTGTTTCAGCTTTCTGTCTTTCTTTTGACGGAGCAGTTTTCACTTTAACACGAAATCTTCGATGTAGTGAAGGCTTATACGGTATCACGGATATGCTGCGTGTAGTTTATATAAACTACAGTCGCGCGCTGTTAAAAATGATAGCGAAGAATTTGAGACGACCCGTCTTCATATATTTAATATGCCCTTTGTCACTAATGTCCTTCCTAGTGGAGTGAATGCCGTGACCTTGTCCGGCGTTGTAGCCTTATGTTAGAACTAAGCTTCCCTACCTATGGTTGCAATTATTAGCAAGTGCACTGGAAAAGAAAAACATATGGGTTCGGGTGAAGTGCTCTTGAAGCAATGATCCTTAAACAAGGCTACTGTCCTCAATAATGGATGACCGTAAAGGAGTTGATCTGTCGTAGATTTAGTACAGCGTAGTAGCCTGTTCTCTGTAAAGAGTTGACACTCCGTTGACCTAGTCCAGCCATATTCTGGACTGCTGGTGTCCCCCATAATGGATTAGACGTATCCTCCGTAATGGAGTTGATCCGCCATTGATCTTGTCTGACATACACTTAAAATGGAAATAATAGCTTTAGCACAAAATTGACCATATCAAATTTTCATGAAACTTGCAGGGAAATTATGACATTTNTGTTGAGTTTGTTTGCATTTTGCTGTGTCTCCTGATTGACAGCTCTGCATTTTTCCTTGTTGAGGTATATGACAATAATAGCTTGTTATATATTCTGCTAAAATGGGACACGGAAAAACTCTAACGAGGAAGAAAAAATTATCATCAAAGAAACTGCAAAGGCATCTCTCCTGATGTTATTGCCCGAAAAATAGGACGCCATATTGACTCAGTGACAAGATTCTTGAAGGACCTTTCACCACAGAAAAACGATCAGATGCTAGGTATTTAAGGTTACTGATAGAGACATGAGATATGTGGTTCGTCAGCTACGTGAAAGGCCCGGACAAGCAAGTAAATCAATTTTTACGACTGCTGGGCTTCCTGAAGTGCCTAAAACCACAAGAAATTACATCCTTTGTTCCATCACTCCTGTCAAATCCCCTCTGAAATTGCCTCCTCTGACCCCAGAGAAATACATGAAGATCAACATGACTCATGTTTTTTCACCGGTGAAACCCGGGCAACCCTTGATGGACCTGATGGGTGGAGTAAGGGTTGGGTGCTCCCTGGAGGTGAGTGTCATCAATGCATAAAACATCAACATCAAGGAGGTGGTATGATAAGGGCTGGATCATAGGGGATTGACTTGTAGGTCCGGTTAGTGTATGTACCTGATGGCATGAAAATTACATCTGCATCATATTGTGACATGCATCACCCATGGCTGGATGACATACCCCTTTCGTTGCTTCGAAACGTGATTATTGTGCATAATAATGGGCCTTCTCACTTTGCCCGTACTACCACAGCATTACTGGACTCTTTGGGGTTCCATGGAGAAAAACTGATGGTTTGGCCACCGTGCTAACCTGATCCAAACACAATTGAAAACTTCTGGGCCCTTCTGAAAATTTACTCAGATGGAAGGCAGTACAACTCAAAATCTGTCTTGTGGGATGCTGTTGCTGCAGCAGCAAGAGCAGTTCCACCTTCTGCAATAAAGACACTAACTGGCTGCATGGATTCAATTAGTATTGAAGTTATTAAACGTCATGGAGGTCATGTTGTAGGGCGAGGGCGAGTGGATTTCAAATGTGGCGGGCAACGTATGGAGAGTCCATAAGGAAAGGGGCGGGGGAAGAACCATATCCTAATAGCATAAAGATACACAAATTTAATAAAACTGAAACTAAATTTCAATGAAAACGTCCCATATATACTGAATCGGCTTTTTTCAATTCTAAAGGTATTAACATGACTTTAAAATTCAATTGGGGAAAAACGAATATTGTCCTCATAGTTTATGATTATTGGCCGATCTTCATGAAACTTTGTACAGATATGGAAAATCGATAAAATGTGGGTTAGATGAGAGTAGTACCTCAAAGATTTTGACCAAGTTGAAAAAGAAAATCAGCAGTAGGTAAAGAGCCAAATTTGTCATTATTATGAGTGTGACAGCTTGGAACTGTCCTTCTGTACTGGAGAAGCCTTCGGCTATGCGAGTTTGGTGCTAACAACAGCAGTACTCTACTTACCACTCACCACTGCAAAACTATTTGAACATGCTGTCTATTTTGATAAACAGATCTGGCCAACTAAATTCCACATGATGTAAAGTTCCTTCAACTACGTTATAGTAACATTTTTTTTCTCCTCAATAGTTAACTTAGTTTATGAAGCTTGTAATAAGTTCTCTTCCTGTTTAAAAACATTTTCCAGCTTACTCAGAACTCTGAGTGAGGCCATAGGGTTAGGTTAGTTTAGGTTCGCCAGGCAACCCCAGGGGGCCTGTGTACCACTTCAGCCATTAGCTAGGCCTTTGGGACGTCTCTCTTTCATGCCCACTTTGCTTCCTTCCCGAGTTCATACTCCTGTTTCTCATGCTTTATTCTGTTCTTCTCTTCTTTCCCGACTTGCTGTTCCCATACGCGTTGATCCTGTGTGATAACACCTTCGCCCATGGGTTCCCCGTTTCGTTTGACATACTTCATGTCCCTTGCTCCTTCCTCTGTGATATCATTCTCCTCGGAAACGGATGCTTAAGCTTCCTAACTATAACTGAGGTCATAACCCAGCAAACTATGAAGCTGTAACGAGAGGGTAGATCGTTCATTCGTGGCTTGAACATTTCTTTATATCCAAAATGTTCATAATTGCCATAGTGTCCAGACATTGTGTATATTATAGCTCCCAGTATTCAGTTTATAAGATTGTTGCGTAAAAGAAAAAGAAATACTAGCTACCGGTATAACTACTCGTAGAACACTGTCAAAGAGCTCATCTTGGATTACCCTTACGACTCTATTGGTTTTGTATATCAGTAGTTACTTTGCAGATCAGTTTAAAAGCCTTCTCCATCTTCCTGAAGTTATTAAGACACTCACTGGTCAATTAGCTATCTTAAAATGATGCGAGAATAAAACTTTTATTGCAAGAGTCACTATATTAAAAATTGGCTCGACGTTTCGGCCTGAGACACTGGCTATCATCAGGATTAAAAGTCAGCATTGTCATCTGCAATATACGAAATATTCACCACGGGGCATATGCAATATATACAATACTTTTAATTTTTTGGATATTCATTTACGATTGACGACGGTTGCATAAAAACTGCTGTCTGCAACAAACCTACAGATAACGGTAGCTACACAGATCTTGAATCGCATACGTTGCTCAGTTACAAAAAGTCTGTTGTTAAAACATTAATACGTCGCGCCGTCAAGTTCTCAAATTCTTGGCCAGCATTTCGTACCAAGATCCAGAGACTTGAACAAATTTTTACGAACTGCAGTTATCCTCAAGCGTTGGTAGAAAATGTTATTTCCCGAGAATTGAATCATCGTTTAACGACGGTTTCTGCAGAGACTGGTTACAGTAATTCCATTAAACTTTATTTAGAGTTCGGTAATATTTCTTCATTCATCGCCGACAGAAAAACCATTAGGAATATTTAAAGGCATGTAAAACCCATCAACAATAGTACGTCCGTCGAGCTAGTGCCATATTACAAGCCATACAAACTAGGTTCATGTTTTTCTACCAGGCCTAATAAGCTCGCCGCTGATAGGGCGGCAGTCGTGTACCGTTTCAATTGTTCTGAGGATCGCTGTAACGCGACCTACGTAGGATACACGACGAACGCCCTCATTAAGCGATGTAAGCAACACAGATACAATCCTAGTAGCTTAAAAGTGCACTTTTCCAATGACCATCACATGAATGTACCTTCAGCAGAAACCTTGATCTCAAACTTTTCTATAGTGTTCAGTCACCATAACATCACTGATCTAAAAATAGCAGAAGCAATCGTCATTAAACAGGAAAATCCATTTATAAATGTCAAATACGATCAGGGGTTTCATATTCTAAAGCTGTATTAGGAGCATCCTCAGAAGACTGAGCCTGTATAAAAGGGCTCGCACGCGCGGGCGACGACCGTTTTGATCGTAATGCTGGAGGTGTTAGGCTGCATGTGCCTGAACTCTGTCCGAAGTACAAATTTATTCAATGTGCCTGTCCGTACTAATTACGTGTATTTTGTGCTATAGTATACAATTAGGAATCTTAATTTCATACAACTTGTGAATCACCTGTTTTTCGTGCAATATTAGCATTTACCTCGCGGATTTTGTGCAATAGCATTACACTTTAGAATTTTAGAATGAGAAACTTGCAAATTAGGTGTATTTCGTGCAGTCATTTTTATGTGATAGACTAAATATACTCTATTGGTCATGAAGTGCTACTAGTCTGCTATTTTTCCCCTTTACACAAGGTTTTTGCTGTACTTTTGCACTTCAAGGATGAATTATAATTATAAGGCAATAATTTGCATTAGGAGCCTTACAGAGGTAACATTAATTTAAACTGCCTTTAACATGCTTAAATATATCATGTCATATATTGGACATATGATAAATGCTTTAAAGGAAAAATGGTAAAAATTATTTTAATCAGTGATTTCTTAAATATCTAGGATGGATATTGTGAATTAGATCAGCTTCATTTAAATTAACCAGCGTAAACTTGAAAGGAATAGAATATAGATCTACTTTTCATTCTTCACCCTGTAAATTGATCAGATTGAATTGTGTAGGTATAAAATAATTGTTGAGAAGAAACGTATTTAATATGGCACAACTATATACTAGATCCCAAAAGAATGTGACGCTTGTTGATGTGGGTGTATAACTTACACAGTATAGTTGTTTTTCTGTATATATGATGTTTACTGAAATGTGACAACTTGCTCCCACAAGCTTTGTGGGATAACCGCCGCATATTGTTTGAAAGCCAATAAGTCTACCCCAAAGTTCAAGATGCTTCTTAGAATGTTAAGCTACTACAATTTTTGGCCTTTTTTTAAATATTGAAATGTTGGCACTCTTTGAAGTAGCGCCTAATCCTAATGGGTGGATGTGCCCTGATTGGGTGGGACTCGTGAAGTGTGCTGTGAGGCTGGTACATTTTGCTGGTGCTGTCCTTGTGTTTCTTGCACAGTCGTTTGGGAGGCATCTCACTCCCATTGCCAGCTGCATGTTGATAGACTACAGTAGAGAGTGCACTTGAGATGATCATTATTGTATTTTATATATTTCCTTCCATGTATACAATTTGTAAGATATTATATTAATTTCACAAAAGAGTAACTCTTCACAGATGAGCGAAGGAGAGATCGAGATCGTGCTGGACAAGACGATGGTACTCTTCAGATTTCTTCAAGAAAAGGACGTATTTGAGCGCTACTACAAGCAACACCTTGCGAAAAGATTGCTCCTACAGAAAAGTGTATCTGAAGACAGCGAGAAGACAATGATATCAAAACTCAAAACTGAATGTGGTTGCCAATTCACAACTAAACTGGAAGGGATGTTCAAGGACGTCTCTGTGTCGACCACTATCAATAATGAATTCAAGCAACGACAAGCGGCTGTAAGTACCTTGCTCATTTAGAAAGAAATATGAAAACAAGATTTAATTTGGTCGTGTATTGATATGGACTCAAACTAGCGGAACAAAAATGTTATTCTGAGTCGATGGTTGTTCTAATTGCAGGCTAAGAACGCAAAGTAACTGCCGCAAATTCAGATGTTGCACCTCCGACTGGCAATTCATAAGTACTTTTCATATATGAGTAGGTAACTACATTCTTTTTATCAATTGTGAGTACCTACTAGGGTAGCTGCTATTGCAATATTCTACAATGTGGGGGAATTGAAAGCGAGTGGCTGTAAGTTACTCAGTACCGCCAAAAAGCATGATGGAAAATCCATGATGGCCCAGGTCGGCTTAGAGTAGGGAACATGTTGAGTTTAGAAACTGCAGAATACATTGGTGCTATGGTAAATGAAGTGTTCTTGGACACGGGACTAGACTATATGAGTTGCTGGTAGACAATGTTACTCTGTTTAGAGCTGAGGTATTGGAAGCGACGTGCAAAAAATAGACTGTGCAGAGGTTGTTTTGGTGGCCAGAGGAGAATACGATTGTGTGCAGAGGCATCAATGTACCATCAAGTCCACCACAGAGAAAATATTGGGTAGTCCGAAGTGTTCGTGGTTGTTTTTGAAGAGAAGAAAAGGATCAATATATATCTGCCATTGCATAGTGTAATTAACTAAATAGGTTGAGGTTTTCTCACTTTTCTGTCAATTTTTGTTTTGCGCAATGTGGGCTATTCTCACACAGTGACTTCATTTGGTTATATGTAGATGATGGTCTGCCTCATTGCTCTGTATCAATGAGGCTGCAATATCGGCTCAGAACCTCGCAAACCAATTTCATGCAGTTCTTTCGGATAAAGAATCAGCGTAATTATGCATATTTCCTTGGCTGCTTTTGAGGCGTTTTTTTTCCTTTTTGGAAGTAGAAAGCGTCAAATGCCGAAAATGTATTTTATGTCTTTCATTTTGTAGTGTACAAAGTAACACAGGTCATTTTAAGTTTAGTATGGTTTGCTAATCCTATGTCATGTTACAAAAGAGCTGCGATCCCAGAGGACCCTGAAGGTTACCTTAG
>LQNS02278096.1:9213968-9225640 GCA_001587735.2 Parhyale hawaiensis | reverse complement strand
TTGGTCGGGGGTCTGAGTTGGGCAGGGGTCTGAGTTGGGCAGGGGTCTGAGTTGGGCAGGGGTCTGAGTTGGGCAGGGGTCTGAGTTGGTCGGGGATCTGAGTTGGTCGGGGGTCTGAGTTGGGCAGGGGTCCGAGCTGTCCGGAGGTCCGAGCTGTCCGGGGGTCTGAGTTGGGCAGGGGTCTGAGATGGCCGGGGTCTGAGTTGGCCGGGGTCTGAGTCGGTGGGGTCTGAGTTGGGCAGGGGTCTGAGTTGTCCGGGGGTCCGAGCTGTCCGGGGGTCTGAGTTGGGCAGGGGTCTGAGATGGCCGGGGTCTGAGTTGGCCGGGGTCTGAGTTTGGTGGGGTCTGAGTTGGGAGGGTCTGAGTTGTCCAGGGGTCCGAATTGACCTGTAACCTGTATATACAGGTGCACCTCTATTTAGTACCGTAGCTTATTGTAAGCTTGTGCACTCTATGTTGTATAATCCATCAAAAAATAATTTTATGCAAATAGTAACGGCATGGATTATATATTCAAAGAAGCAAACTACTTGTTCCTAGTTGCAGGAATGTTTTTTTTTCTAATTTTAATTATTTCTTATGCAGGCAGTGGCAGCAGTAGCGTTAGCGCCGGCGGCAACAGCACTGGAATGCGGAAACACATTATTCAAGTCTCTACCTATCAAATGGTTATTGTTATGCTTTTCAATACAAGAGAAAAGTGGACTTACGAGGTATGCCTTCCTGTTTTGCTCATGTGTCTCACTAACACCGTCCTTACAGGGAGTTACGAGTCAAGGCAGTAGGTGCGTCAGTGTTGTCAGGTAAGTGTTTTGCTCATGTGTCTCACTAACACCGTCCTTACAGGGAGTTACGAGTCAAGGCAGTAGGTGCGTCAGTGTTGTCAGGTAAGTGTTTCGCTCATGTGTCTCACTAACACCGTCCTTACAGGGAGTTACGAGTCAAGGCAGTAGGTCCGTCAGTGTTGTCAGGTAAGTGTTTTTAAATACCCTCAGCTGAAGTGAACACGTCTACTGAAAGTGAGACTTTATCGCTATTTCCTTGATAATTGTGTTAGAGGAATGTGAACAGTCATTTATTCATCCCTATGTATACAAAATTGATTTAGAGCAAATTTAGATTTTAAGTGTGATAGATAATATGATCCACATGGAGTAAACACTGGTGTATATAGATACCGCACCAAAGGATGAATCGGCCGGAGTTTAAAAAAATATATAATAATAATAATAATGACTAGCTGGACCTGTGAAAATATTCACGGTTTACTAACTTTATTTGAGTATTTGGAAGATTTCCTAATACTGGTATGCTTGTTATTGGATATTAATGTAATTAGTTGCACATCTAATTTTATCTTGTTTATTAGTGCAAATTGGTAGTTGCCCTCCCAGTAGGTAGCTAGTTATCCTCCTAGTTTTAGTTAACTTCCCTGGGGTTAGTTGTTCTCCCAGTGTGTAGTTATCCTTCCAAGGGGTAGCTAACCTCATATGGGGATAGTTGTTCTTCTGTGGAGGTATCTGTCGTTTACGGGACCCGTGGATATTCTTCAGTTGATGAATGTTTTCACTTTCCATAGTTTAACCTGAGGTAGAGCTTCTCACTTAACCCAACCCGTCTGAGCATACGTCCGTCGCTTACTCCTGTCTTTCGTTACGCAGTCCGTCTACCTTACATCTCGCCTAACCTTCTCTAGTATTTTTTTTTTTTTGACCACTAAAATTAATCACAAATTTATTCCATTAGTGAAGAATTCGCACTTGTGTTTTGATAGGGACAGAAATATGACGGTACTCTTGACATTGTTATCCAAAGTATTTGAACACCTTTTCTAAGCTCTTTTTCCCACAGCTCACAGGTAATTTAGCCCTTCCTAACCTTACGCTCTTGAAAAAATTCACCCAATAATCAATATATATGCTAATATAGACCGGTGTGGAATCTTCTCTTCTTTGACTTGCTTCTTCTTCATCACACTCTTTCATTGATTGTACTTTCCTTACTAAAATACATATAGAGGAAAACGCTACGACGGCCAACTCAGATTATTGTAAGACATACGTGCTTTCTTCTGAGCAGTACACTTCAATTCCTTCCCCTTAGATGGCATGCAAAAAAGATATTACCTGAATTAGTAAGCCCTGAAACATCACTGAATTTCATTTCCGCTGCGTATCCAGAATACACAGTGAGATAGTTTCAGCAGAGCAAAATTTTCGCACCCAAGATGGTTTGAATATTGAATTACTACGTCTACTAACCGAAAAAAATCGGTTCTTCTACGCTTCACTGATTTTCTGCTAAATATATACATCGTAAATCAGCAGAAAATATAACTTCGATGCAGAGAAAAGTAATGAATATCAGACTCCACGGGAACAGCAAAAGAAGGTGGAAGAGCAAGAACTGCATTTTATTGTTAATAACAAGTACCGAATTCCAAATCTAGCCTTCTTCTGCAATATGGTCTAATTATTGCCATCTGAATTCCATCAGAAGGGAACAGGATCGCTAAAATATCCAACGTGGCAAGAAAAGCATCTTATAATAAAGGAATAAGGATTTCACTTAAGCCTTCTTCTGCCACCTCGTCATTGATATCCATAGAATAGAAACCTGATTACGAAATCTAAATCATGGCGCAATTCCCACGGTAACGGCAAACAATGATACAGATTCTATTAGAAAAACCTTGCCTTGTTGCATCCGATTGATGATTCCTGCCGTATCATAGATACCTACGTTAGCTTCATAATGCTGCCTGATTCAGATTATTTTGAAGATTTTGCCGACTTTCTTCTAAGCTATTTGACCGATGACAGCTACTGAGCCTTGAAACTATTCGCTCCAATTTGTTCTATCTATTATTTGAAGAGCGTAGCACACGAAGGAACAACGCTATTAATATTAAAGATGACTAGAGACAAGTGCTTACTAAATACTCATAGTGAAAGTGAAAACACAAACTAGGAAAGTGAAGTATTAGCGGGGGCATCTGATCGCTCGAGCCACCCTGGCCAAGTCTAAGATCCATTAGCCATGGCGTCAACCGAGGTACTACAACTTTCGGAAGCTAAACCTAAGTTGCGGAGCTTGCAACGAGTAGCACTGAGTGTGAACGGCAGTCTCAAGAGTTTACACCGCCCTTGCCGAAAATGACTGCCAGATCCGCCATTAACGAAATTAGAGCGAACCAGCTAAGCTTCATTCCAGAACTCAAAACACGAGTGGCAACGTTTACTCACACAATAAGGTAAGTAAGTTTCACCATGGCAACCTGGACTAACTAACGGACAAACCGCTAGCTAACTGCTCACGATGGACAACTCCAGGAAGTTAGTGCAAGAGTAGTGAATTTGTCGCTTCAAGGTAAACTGACGTGCCAAATGGCGAACGAAGTGGGCTGAATGCCGAACTACCATGGTCAATGCTTAGCAGTGATCACTGAATCGACACTTGCAAGCCGGACTCCAGGCCACCAAATTGACTGTTGCGACATTCACAATGGCGGACTAGATCTAGATAGAATGCTTAATATGCCAGATGGCAGCCTATCCTGGCCAAATGGCCAAAGACCAAACCACTATGTCCCTAATTCGCGACGATCACAACCTTGATATTAGTACTTGAGACGGTGCTGCTCAGAACGTAATATAATTATCCGTTTCCTATGTCCACAATTAGCCAGCCTTTCTACCCTGATATGAACAGCCATTGCAGTGTGGCTTAGGACACTTCAGTCAACGACTTATACCATCAGTTCAGCTTAGACTAGTGTGCCAAACGTTAGCTAGTAAGTGAAACGTGGCGTTATTAAAGGCGTAAAATGTTGTGGGATATATTATAGGAAACTTATTACAAATCGGCGTTGTTTTTTACGGTGTGCACTTTAAGAGCCGTGTTATATAATGAGTGTTCAGCTAGATGTGGAGCATTAGGCTAGATTAGGAGTGATACCTATATTAGAAGGGGTGCGGTAGGTTAGATGATGAGCATTACGTTAGAGTGATATTAAACAGTGAGCGTTAGGTCAGATGAGTGCTAAGGCGATGAGGTGCAACACAGGTGGCATTAGCTTACATCCTTGGGTCTTTGGGTGAAGTTTGAGCCACGAAGCTCCCGCCACGCTGATGCGACGCCTCTTCGACGCAGGTGAAGCGGAGAGGTTAATGTTGGGCTCTCTGGTAGACGAGCTGCTCCACAAGACTGTTGACCAAGGGTGCCTGCTGATGATGCGGCAACGGGAGCTGATCCGGCACCAATGCTAGAAAGCCATCCAACTTCCTTTTGAAGGCTAAAAGGTTTCCCTCAAATCCCCGGAGCGCAAGCGGAAAACAGTTTAACAGGCGAGGACCCATCGCAGAGAATGAGTGTTCGTGTCTTTTTCGTACGCTCACCAGTGCTCTACTGTTGAACGATGTTGCCGATGCGTATATGCTGCTTTGTGCACACCTTGAGCTCTTCATCCAGAAAAATTGGGACCAAGCCCAATATTATCTTTCAGGTGTAGATAATATAGCCTACTTCTCTCTACGCCGCTGCAAAGAGAACAGCGACGGTCTCCTGAGTCGCTGCCAGTAATCAGACTCGCGCAAGCCAGAAATTTTTGCGGTGAATGTGCGCTGGCTCCCCTCCAACTTTTCTTATCGTTCAGGAGAAAGGAGATTTAATAGAAAGGAGGGAGCCATGACCCTCGTCCGTGAAGCTCATGTTTCCGGTATGGTTGCTCTCAGCCGCCGCATGCACCAATCGCATATTAGTGCATTAGTTTGTTTCTCCCGCGTCACTTCCACTGTGATTAATGTCTTCGTTCGCTACAGTCGCAGGGTGCTAGAGGCACTCACTTTCGTGGCTGATCTGATTTCTCCCCGTAGGAATGTATTTATACATACAGTAATACTATAACAATACGTCGCATCACAGCCGCACCCGAAAAGTTGGAATGCTGGCTGCTCTAACTGCTCGCTCCTTTCGAATCATGCTCCTTGTTCAAGGGTCTGGGCGAGACGTATATTTAAGAAGCGTCGTAACCTGGATACCGATGTGTGGAATGCACGGAAGAAGTGAAATTTTGAATATGCACTCCCCTGGCTAGTATCAGTAGCTAAGACGATCTAAGAATAACACCAGTCGACTGGTTTTAGAGCTATAATATCAGCATTTGCTTTCTTACGAGGGTTTCTTGCATCATACTTGAAGTGTGTGTCACTTCGCTTCAAGATGGGAAGAAATTTGAGGAATGAAGATTAAATTCGATTGTATCTGTGATACGGAGGTTAAACTTGAGTTTGGCTACATGAACGAGCTTAGTAAATTCGAAGGTGCTACAGGAAATACAACTGGAATACGAGCCATGAGCCTCGTCCGTGTAGCTCATGTTCCCGGTATGGTTGCTGCCAGTCGCCGTATGCACCAATCGCATATTAGTGCATTAGTTTGTTTCTCCCGCGTCACTTCCATCAATGTGATTAATGTGTCTTTCGTTTCCGGTATGGTTGCTTACTCCTGCCCAGGCTTACAGGCTGGGTGTTGAATATTCATTAGAGAAGCAAAGAAGCTGTTGTTGGGGACCAGTACGGGCAGGAGTAAACGGACGAATGGCGTGTGGTGTGTAACCAGCTGAATTACACCTGTATTTTACGAAAGCAAAGACAATCGTGATGATTTCCAACGGGTCCCGGGCCGTCTAGTTTCTAACTAGAGTTGCATTCTTAGAGCACAAACCTCCGCCTAGAAACGCAGTGCTAACAAAAAGGAAGACTGACAGACGAATCATCACCCTAATTTATTCAGCTGTTCTTCAGGACATTCCGAGCAGTTCCTGTGAACTTGCTGAAGATTTGCCCGTATGTTTCTGAGTCGTGACGCGAACAGACGATCAGACAGGCGTACAAATAGGCAGAGGGATTGATGGACCATCACCAAAAATCAATCAAGATTCTTGACGAAATTATTGACAATTCCTGTAAGTTTGATCAAAATCCGTTTTGACTTATTAAAAGACAGGCAAACAAATTCCGACAAAATCTTACTGTAATCCGTGTTGGCGGAGATAATGAAGACAAAACTGCAAAAAAGATGAGCAGTAGGCAATCCAGTTTGCTTAACAATGAGACGTTTGTTAATAAAATTGGACGAGTGTACTTCAGTTCGTGCATAGGGATATCAAAATAATTAAAAACGAGTAGTATTTGATAATCATGAAATTTCAATAGGTTTCTCCATCAAATACGCAAGAAATTGATATGAGATAGTGAAAGTAAACGCAAATTTGAGGAACAGAGTCGTAAAGACAGAGCTTTATGACGAGAACTTTGCCTCCGAGACTTGAATACCTCCGAGGAGATAGCCCAATGAACGAAATGATTCCCTAGCCACCTCTGATGAGATCGCTGCATGAGATTATTGTTAATTTCTACAAGAAGCATTCATTGAAATAACAAGGATTTTGACACATCTACCGAACTACTCGAGATGAAATTGTGAATGAATGCATTGCAGCAGATGGGTCTACCTCTTCCACAGGTAATTAATTAATAGACTAAAAACGCCAGAACTTGAGCGATCGGGAGTAGTGTACAAATATTCCTGTTAGGAAGCGGGCTGTAACGCCGCTTATGTGGGCCGCATATCCTGTGTGCTGGAGAGGCGGTGCAAACAGACCCGATATGCGAGCAGCATCTACAAGCTTTTCCGTGACGGACACCAAAAGGAACCGCCTCCAGTCCCAACGTTTACTTCTTCATTCTGCGTATTATCTTCCTGTCAGAACAGCACATCACTGACGATAACCGAAGCCCTAGCCATGAGACAGCAAGTGCCGCCAATAAACGTCTAATATAACGAACCCTCGAATTTTCTGGACCTCTTCAACTAACGGTGCTTCGCCCCATCCATGCCTCTGTAAAGGAGTCTACAGCATGATGAACGAACAGTACTTCGGCTTCAGCCCAGTTCACATTCTAAATAAGGAGCTAGTGACGATTTTTGCCCAGTTATTTGTTACTTTAATTTCATGTTACTGTTTAAATTGCATACCTACATCGAGTTTTATATCTTTCAGATGTTAACTTGCCTGAAGATGGCCACCGTTGCTGACGGATACGTAGCATTTTATATAGCCTGTTTCAATAATAATAGCTTCTAGTGCAAGGAAGTAAACTGGACCCAGAGGAAATATGTCCACGGGGCCTAGCTAACGCTAATGTTACCTACAATTTCCTATTTGGATCGCTGCTCCCCAAAGCATAGGAAGGGCGGCCACACCAGATAGGTATTGCAAACTCTTTGTACTGATGTTACGAAGGTGTGTCATAGACGATGTGCGTGCGTTTTGGAGAGCATGGTTTTTTATGGTAGGCAAAGTGTCAAAGTAGACGAGACAGGTTAGAGTAGACGATGTTCAGTAAGAGAGAAGTATCTTCGAGTTAGAGTAGGTATATGAGGCGCATTAAGCTGGATGCGTACGTACGACTCTCTTCGGTGTTATCTACCGAATCCGATTTTGTTGCCGTGTCTTCACTGTATATAGTTTGAACATAGACTGCATAACACTATAACTACGTATTGATACCTTTGAACAAATCACTAAGAAAGGGAAACTTGTTTTTTTTTATTTAAGCTCGCTCAGTATAGGGAGAGATGGCCGAAGTTGACCACTGGCGGTTACTATACTGTAAAAATTGTTCCAGCTTGAAACTGTGTAGTTTTTTCTAACAGCTTAATAATGTGGGAGATGAATCCGTGGCTGCGGCATGGTAACCGAATTAATCGAGTTAGCTCTATGCTCATAACACTGGCAAAACTCGTAAGTGGTCACCCTACTTCGAGGTGGATGAGGCTTCGCAAGAGTCGTAGGTCAAACAAGGTTTAAACTTAGATCATATTATAATTCTCCTTGTTCCACCCTCGTTCCTTCATTCCTTAGTTCTTACCTTAGTATGTGTTAAAGTAGACGTACCTACATTGTTGGATTCGACATCGTTTGCTAGAGTCAATTCACTTCGACGGGGTAGGTTACGATAGAATTTCTAAGTTAAACTCGGTTGTAATAGCGTAGGTACCGTAGATCTGGTCCATTTTAGAAAGAAAAGCGATTCATCAACCGTAAAATTTATACGGGTCCCGCTAGTCGATATTATCTTGTTTCTTAGCTAGGCCTTCGGGACGTCTGTCTTTTGTGCCCACTTTGCTTCCTTCCGATTTCACACTCTTACTGAAATCACTTTTTTCTGCACTTCCTCTTCTTTCTCGACTTGCTGTTCCCATGCGCGTTGATCCTGTGTAGGTTCCCCGTTTCGATCGACATGCTATATGTCCTTTTTCCTCTCTTGGAAGAGCTTAGTAGCTACTTATCTAGGGAGGCTAAAACTTTCTTTTACTACCATAAGCTTGCTTCTATTTCTATCCGTCTACCCGCCTGAAAATTATGCTTTCAGTATTAGGGGAAAATTGGGACATCCTTGATTCGATCTCGGAAGGGAGCCATAAGAATGGGAATCCAGTGCAAATTTATGTTGCTGTTCATACGTCGTTGGTAGATAATTTACTCTCTGAATGGAACGTAGCGTCGCACTTTGTATCCTTGATACGGGTCTGAGAGCCTAACTCAAGAACAATGTTTTTGTTCTTTGGAATTTCCACAGGTTCTAGCTAGCAATAATTATAATAACTAACCGGGATCCGTGAAAATTTTACACAACAAAAGCACTGTTTTTCAGTGATTTCTCAGGTCCGTATCATCCTAATTTTCCCCCATTTAATATTGAAGGAAGCTGTGGAAATTCTACAGCACAAGTGCATTGTTCCTCAATTATGCCTTCGGATCCGTAGCTAGTAAGCGAAGGGTGAAAAATGTTCCAAGTCAAGCAGTGAATTTTATACGTTAGACCTGTGAGCTGTAGTAGCTTGAATATAAAGTTGACTCCTTCTCCTATTGATCCCTTCCCAGGTCGTATCAAGAAAACCTCAAAAGTGCCTTAATTTTCCTCTATCTAATACTGATGAAAACGTCACCGTCCTTCTAGGTAATTAACTAATGGAGTGACAAGCAGAATTATATTATACTGTAGATAATTCGGGGCAGTGCGATTTAGTTTGCTACACTAGTAATCCTATATAGTAGTATTAATTTGCGCTGTATACAATTTAAGTCAGGTAAACTTGAGAAATGAAAATTTGGCTTAGTGGCTGAAAGTAGTCATTTACATTGGTACGTTTTTTAGTGAGGCGCATTGTTTTCTTGGTCTAGTTCTGTGCCAGGCTTGAGGCAATCTTCCGGATCGTTTTGCTAATAATCACTTTCTTTTTTGCAGGAAATACAAAATGAGACTGATATTCCGGAGCGCGACTTGTTACGAGCGATGCAATCTCTTGCACTAGGCAAACCCAATCAACGTGTCTTACTTAAAACACCCAAAACTAAGGAAATAGAACCTCACCATTACTTTACTGTCAACGATGCTTTTACATCTAAGCTCTACAGGTAAGTGTAAGTCATGTGTGCCTTTTATTCTAGGGAAATCCGCTAATTGCTTTTACTATGCCCTGTTTTTAATTATCAGGATATTATTCTCCAATTACAGTCATTTGTTTTTTCTTACTACTGTTTCCGTTATACTTTTTCCCATCTCCCATCATATAGCTACCTGAAATACCGCTCTCAACAACATACTAGTAAAAAAATTTCCTACTACCCTTAGGGGTTTATGTTGTAGCTGGCTGCTGTTCCTGCTGACGAGTTTAGTTTTATAAACTTTGGTAGGTTCTCTAAACTTCCCCTTCTCTGAGTGTGGGCGCAATACGTCCTTACGAACTTCAGAATTGTGATGTCAAGCCAAAAGCCTCACGCCGTTGTGGAATTACCCCAAGATTTCTTGCTGCAAGAGGACTGACGCCATTGGCTTGGCGCCACGATTCTGAAGGTTTGTAAGGGCGTATTGCGCAAACACTCAGATATGACGTCACTATCTTGTGTAAATGAACTGTGAGCAGTGCTTTGCCCTAGTCAACTTTAATAGGGAGGAGAGAGCACTGCCGCTTTAGGTTTGCCCAGCCAGCGTTCCAACATTTCCAGTGTGGCTGTGACGCGTTCATGAAAGTGAGTGCCTCTGGCACCCGGCGACTGTCACATTTCCTCGCTTGAAGGTTCCCACAACCCCACCTTCTCCAGGCTCAAACGCCTGCCAAGCGGCAGCCGGTGCCCAACGAGAAGAGATAAAAGTCTAGTCGCTTGGAATCGACCCTGCGTTGGTCGCCTCGTAAGCCACGTGCAGGACGGGAGTGGAATTCTAAAGCCCCCACTACAGATCTCAAAGATTATGCTATAAAATCCAGCATTTTGGTTGTTTGAGGTACATTGGATTGGCCTAGAGCTGATGACAATACCCTAGCTCAAGTCTGCTATGGTGTAGAGAATAGCTTAGAAACTATAGAATTTCTACAGGTACCTTCAGATTAGATAGCTGTTGAAATACCTGAATCCATTGTCTTAGTTTCGTTCTATTTGCATTATCCTACAGTAATTTATTTGCGAGTTGAACTCTAATAATTTGGAGGTCGTGTATAGATGTATATTACAAAAGTTTTTGTCCTCTTAAAAACGGAAAGCCATAGAAAGGGAATAAATTCATTAGATTTCCAGTAGCAGCAATATTCTCGTCAAGGTAACTTCTCAGTGCAGAGTACATACTGCATTGTCACCTACACTTCAAGTATTTTTATAGATATACGGTACAGTTGCGAGCAAAGTTAAGGGACAAAAATTGAAAACTGTTTAACCGAAATTCTTAAGATTATTTGACTTCAAATTTTGATATAGAAAAGAGTATTATAGTCAATATCATAAAAAAATTACCGCTTCCCAACTGATAATAAAAAATTTCTAGCGGGAACTTCGTAAGAATTCCACATAACAAAAGCAGTGTTCTTCAGGGATATCTCAGACCCGTACCTATCATTCTTATTTTTCCTTGTCTAATACTGGAAGAACCTGTGAAAATTCTACAGAACAAAAGCATTGCTCCTCAATTATGATGCCCTCGGATCTGTATCATGCATATGAAGGGTGAAAAATAATCCAAGTCAGGCAGTAAATCTTCTACCTTAGACCTGCGAGCAGTAGCAGCTTAAATTCGGTCACTGTACAGCTACATAAAAGGATTTGGTTATCTGATGACCCCCACGGGGCAGCTGTAGCTGTAGGGGAGTGCTGACTCCTGGGCCCCGATAGCTATGGAATGGAGGGACACACACATGGATGTGTTGTTGCTCTAAATTACTCTACCATCTCTTAGTAAAGTACAATAAACTGATAAAATGGTGTACATTGTGAGACATGTATATTCTCGTTTTTAATTTATCTTATTTATCTTAAGCTGATTCTATTAATTATTATTTCATAGGGAGTGTAAATATTGTCTGATATTAACCCTAAGATTTGGTGTAACGTATAGTGGACCGTAAGTAAAGTCGGACGTTCTATGTATAGTTCACTTTAATATAATACCGTAAGGTCGGGCTATTCCGTCACCCGTGGGACAACTACGACCTCGCAAACGAAAACTTTTTGCGCGGCCGTATTTGTCCCACGGGCGGACGGAACGGTATTCAATTAAAAAATATGTTTATATCAGGCCCTAGGTTAATATAGATTTAAATTTAATTATTCACTA
>LQNS02278096.1:9192344-9213431 GCA_001587735.2 Parhyale hawaiensis | reverse complement strand
CCAATAACACAATCCTCTGGGGATTCAGTTCCTGCAACATCAGTGACTACTCAATCAGGCACCATCCGCCAGAGTCATGTATTTGCTCATAGCCAAGATTTGAGGGACTCTGTCACTAAAGTTGAAATCCTACATTGCCCTAATTTCGGAAATAGCGGGACAATACCAATATAATAATAATAATTGCCTTAATTTTGTTTACACCCACGGTTCTCTCAGATCAGCATAGAAAAGTTGTGAACTATTCTGTGCTATGCTTCCAGATAGCCAAATTGCTGCGGGTTTTAAAACGTCAAAGGATAAATTGAGCTAGCTACATAAGTCACTTATGGACTTGGTGAATATTATCATGAGAAAGCAATGGAAACTGTGCGAACAGCTGATTATTTTGCACTCCAATTTGATGAATCCCTCAACAAATCAGGCTGGGTGTGGCTATATGGGGAGTTGTGGAGGCCACTGGCAGGGTCAGACTAGGTTGCCCGTTCTCTTCTGGGTGAAGGTTCTAAAATATATTTTTGATAGGTACTAAAAAGTGCTAAAAAGTACTAAAATCCAACACTAGAATCCCTGTAGACACCTTGCTATAGTAAATATGTACTCTAGATGTACCAATGCGTGTATTTTGCTTTCATTTTTACGGCCAGGTGCGCTAACAATACAATAATGATAATTAGAGAAGCACTCTTGTGAGCACATACCCCCACCAGGCAATGCTGTGTTAACGCAAGATTCCAATTGTTCTTGCAACCAGGATTTCTTTTTATTGTCACCAACGATTTCTTTTTATTGTCACCAACGATTTCTTTTTATTGTCACCAACGATTTCTTTTTATTGTCACCAACGATTTCTTTTTATTGTCACCAACGATTTCTTTTTATTGTCACCAACGTTATGATCTAGTGTGTCCGATGCCGTTACTATTTAGCCGTTCTGTTGAATTTTTTGAGGATCCTTCCCAAACTTTTCAAGTTATAGTTTGTCAAATAAAAAGACAAACACACAAACGGAGAACTTTTTTTGTTTTGTAACTTTTCTAACAATTCCTGCAAATTTCATGAAGATCCGTTAATAACTTTTTGTTACGTTACTGACAAACAATAAAAGAAACTGTGAAACACACAAACGGAGTTACAGATCATCGTAATACTTTATCTTGCTCCTCAAAACATTCCTAATATTTTCTGCAAATTTCAAAAAGACACGTTAGTTTATGAACTTTTTAAGTTATGCTGCTGGAAAAGAAACCGACAAGCAGCTGGTTACATGATTCTTCACCGAAAGTTAATATCTGCACCTCTTATCATAACTACTAATATCTGTAATGGCTGTAAATTTTATAAAAATCCGTTCATAACATTTTTTAGATATAAAATAAAATGAATAAATATAGCTACTATATTTGGTACACATAAGGACGGCACACGTGTGCGGAGCACAGCTTGATACTAGAGTTTCAATAGATAGAAAGAGCTGGTAATATAATTAGAAACGACACTGCATTTTGGCCCCTTTTGGCAACAGTATATATATATATATATATATATATATATATATATATACCTACGCTGCCATCGGCTGTATAACAGTGGTATATAATATGTTAGTTTTTGACCAGGACTGTTACAGATCACCGTGAGTAAGGTATTATCAGATTTTGTATCCTAAGCGGGAGACTGAGAGCGCATTTTCTTGTCCTGTCTACTTGGCAATCGGTGTACTTTTAAGCAGATGCCATGCTTGCACTGGTAGAGCTAGGCTAATTCAATGGTCGCCGAAATATATCGTTATAGGCTACACGTAGGCGTCCAGTAGACTTCTGCTTAAAATTAGACCAAAGCGAGTTACAGTACGGGGGATAGCAATAGCTCTAAAATAGGCTGGCATTTGACCTCTCTCTGTAGTGACTAAACTTTTTGATTAGCATGTTGCTCTAGAGCAATAATTGCTCTCTAGTGTCAAACATATTGCTATCTTTTTTTACAATTGGTGTTAGTGTTGCCTTCATGAAGTCGCCTGGGAGGAATCCTAGAGTAAAAGACCTGGTGAGAAAAATTACAAGGAGCGTTTTCAGTCTAGGGCAGTTTGTTTATTGGCCACAGCTGGGATATAGTCGGCGCCAGAAGCTTCGTTACTCTTTGCTAATTTTAGCGCTTGACAAACCTCGTTCTCAGATGCGGTGACAGACAGATACACTCATTCCGACAAACACATAACCTCCTTGGTAGAGGCAATAACTCTCAATAAAGGCTAGGCCGTAAATGCTCTAAATTCGACTAAACTAAAAATGCAGACTTTATGCTCCTTGAAGTATCAATGCAAGCCATGATTTCAATAAATATTTTCATGACGAAACATTACTTGATGCATATTTCAATGTTTTAATGCGTTTAGAAGTAGGTACTTTTGAAGCACTTTACTTTGGTAGGGTAAGTGGCCCCAGGAGACGTACTGGGCCAATGGAGACGCACTTGCGGTAGGAAGGCTGAGGCACGGCCACCGGACGCTGCAACACCTGCAAAAAAAAGCTTATAGCCTATAATATGTTTCCTAAACACCCACCCAAACTAATGTATGGTTGAACTTTTCTCACAACGTCCAGTCGCCGCACAGCCAGCCCCCCTCACAGCATGTGCGTCTCTTTTGGGCCCCTTACCCTAAGTACTTCTTTTTTGCGTGCACTTAGTTGCGTGTAATCTGAAATCTGAAGGTACTTTCTGACCATCTGTGCCCTCAGAGGTATTCCGACGGGCCCTTTCTCTGTCACAATATACTGTATATGGGCCTCACGCATCAAGAGCCGTCCCGAATGTCTTCTCCGCAGGGAATGTTGCAGCTGGCCGCAGTTCCTGCTGAGAAGGTTTGTTAGGTTCTTTTTATTTCCCTTTCCCTTCCGCGAGGTGGGCTGTCGATAGAGAGAGCCAACCTATTGCGCGGGACATCTCTACTCTCTCGTGTGGAGGGCCTCGGAAGGGGTCATCCACCTGTCTTTCTTCTGTTCTTTGCGCCTCTTTTCCCGCCGGTCGCCCACTGAGCCAACCGAGATTTTCCGGCGGGAGTCCGAGACATAATATTCCTACAGAGCTTTGTAGAACAATTGAGTCTGCACTGTACGGATCACTTAGTGAGAGGATACTGGGGCAAAACAATGACTATAATAATAATACTTCTGGCCATCTCTTCTCAGGAGGCGTAGGATGGGTCAAAGGCTGTAAGGTTAGGTAGGTTCGCCCATCCTCTGTTATGGGGAGCAGCTCCTCCACGAGGCCCTGTTGCTTACCTTAGCCATAGCTTGGTCTTCTGGATATCATTCTTCAGTGCCCACTTTGCTTTCTTTTAATTCATGCTATTACTGCAGAAAATTTTTTGTTTTTCATCTTCTTGTCTGATTTATGTGCCCATATGCGTTGATCCTGTGTGGAAACACCCTCGTTTATGGATTCCTCGTTTCTCTTGGCATACTACATGTCTGTCTCTTCCTTGTCCTCTTTTAGAATTGTTGATTTGTGCTTGTAAGAGAGGTTTAGACTAACCTAATATACTTNCATGTTTATTCATCCTGCGAAGCTTTGCCGAGTCTTAAGGTGCCTTCATGCCCCCTAGCCACTCACAGGCGGTGTGCACTCTATGCTTGTATGTACAGGGTGAAGATCCAAGCTGTAGCAGCTAAGGGAGAGAGTGAACCTGAGCGTAAGGAGACGCGCACCAAAGTGGACGAAGACAGGAAGCATGAAATCGAGGCCGCTATTGTGCGAATTATGAAAGCCAGAAGACGCATCACTGTGAGTAATAAACTACATTCCCTTGTCTATGAGATGTCTGTTTTTTTTTTGTGTGTATATTTGCTTGCATTTAAATGTTTCACTCGTTATGGCAAACAGTGAGTCAAAGGTGGTAGGTGGCGAAGGCAGTAGAGCCTGTCGATGTCATCTGAGATGGCCTGTTATGCCATAAGGAAAGATTGGTCCATTCGGTCGATTGCCATTGCAAATTTCGCTCTTTGAATTTTTTATGTTTTACGAAGAAAGTGCCAGTGCATCAGACGATGGCTCTGAAAATTGAAGTTAGAAGTAGAACCCTAGGATTATAGTTAGTGTTAGAGAAAATAATACGCTGCACTGTAGTTTTTATGGTTAGAACATATAAGACCCAGTAAGGTACGGCCGACCAATCATACGACGACAGACAGCAGAGGATGGGGCAAGATAGCGCCTCAAGCAGTAGTATCGCAAAGAGTTGTAAATAAGACTGTGCGTGACCAGCACATCGTAAACTAGCCAGAAAAGGTCGCGACCGGTAGATAAGAGGTCGCTGCAAGACAGCGCCTGGGTATAAACACAGTGAGGGCGCTGGCTCGAGAATATTCGGGGGCGTAATATCATTTGAAAAGCAGGTCGCTTTCACGCAAATATATCATAAGTAACAAGGTACATATTTATTCATTACTCCCCCCATAGGTACTGTAGCGGGCAAAATAAGAGAACGATTTTCATTATTTGAAAATAAAGTTTAACCATGTAGAGTAGGTTACTGAATCTTTTGATGGGGCCTTTAGGAATGTATTTAACATATACTGTATCTATGAAATATCAGGACAAACATAACTATATTTAATACATTAGAGCAATCTAACAAACAATAACAAAAATTGAACAGTGCAAAATAAGAGAACGATCGTCTCTAAATACAAACAAATAACATGGAACAATGGTCAATTTTAGGTTTAGAGCAATTAGTCTGGAGTACTTAAACCGTTATTTTCAATAACTTAAGCACTGCGACGATTACACGACATGTGACCTCTACAATAAACTGTGATGAACCCATCACGATAGATACCACCACCAACTAAGACATTATCCCCTTGTTCGCTAAATACATATACTTTATGTAAAATTAATATTAGTCGCTCNNNGTACTTCGCGCCCTGGCGGCGCACGAGCCTGTGGATAACCACGGGAATAATTCGGCGCGATATAGGCATTGTGCCACTGAAGCGCTAGTAAAATCTTTACTACTACTACTACTACTACACGACATCACAAGTTTCTTACAAAACTCTGGAGTTATTTTTTTCCATTCCTCTTCAATGTTAGTCCACAGATCGTTTACTGTTGATGGTTGTCGTTCTCTTACATTGTCACCTATAGTTTTCTGTAAATTTTCAATAGGATTAAGGTCCGGGNGGGATAACATATTGCTGTACGAGATTGAGATACACATTAGCATTGACAGTTTCTTTAATGGCCACCAACGGTCCAACTCCTTCAGATGAAAACATGCCCCACACCATTACGCTACCTCCCCCATGCTTTAGAGATGTTTGTATAGCGAGACACTTCTATGTTGTTATTGACCTTCAGCTTTCTGGAAATTCCCGCTGCAGTTTCGAAAGGATCCTTCTGGGCATAGCGTTTCATAATCTTATCAACTCGTACGGTGGTGTTTCGAGGGCGGCCTGCAGATGGTGATTCCAGCTGTTTCTTTTCATCATAGAGCTTCAAAGCACGAGAAACAACGCTCTTGGATCGGTTTACCTCTCTTGATATGGCCGATGAGAGTCATTCCTGAGGACCTGAGCTTAACAATTTCTTCCTGCAGCTCAGGAGTAACTTTCACGTGAGGTGCCATGTTTCTAGAAAGGTGTAATCGTAAGAGTGGCAGTTCTAGAAGTCATGTACACGAAATTGAATATTGTCAGATGACCATGGTAAATGTGAGAATGTTTTAAGAGACGATCGTTATCTTATTTTGCACTGTTCATTTTTTGTTATTGCTTGTTAGATTGCTCTAATATGTTAAATATACCGGTAGTTAGGTGTCCTGATATTTTGTTGAAATATGTTAAATACATTCCTTTAGGCCCCATCAAAAGATTCATTAACCTACTCTACATGGTTATACTTTATTTTCAAATAATGAAAACGTTCTCTTATTTTGCCCGCTACAGTATGTGCACTGACAATGCTGAAGTCCGAATTGGAGAGATAAAGTATCCGACGGGCGTGTGGTCATTCTTTATACAGTATACTACAAATAAAGATCCATGGCAGAAATAAAAGAAATAACTATAACCCTCAGCTCCCCCGGCGTCTTCATTATGTTTCCTCATTTATTTACTAGCCTTTTGCTCTGCCGTAATAATAAGCAAACGCTGTTAGGAAGTAATGACAACGACATGAAAATACTAATGCAGCTGAAAAATATGTGATGAATAAATAATTCTATTAATAAAACACATGAAGACGTTTCTTTGCCGTTTACCGTCGGGAACGACAAAAGAATCATATGTATAATAAATCATAATAATAGAAGGCATTTAAGCAGTGAAGCACATCTGAGGTCTGAAGGCGTTTGGTATCCATGCGACCGGTTTGTCACGGTCATAGAAATAGAAGTCATTAGCTCACTGGGTATCCATGCGACCGGTTTGTCACGGTCATAGAAATAGAAGGCATTAGCTCACTGGCCATCTATGCTACCGGTTTGTCACGGTCATAGAAATAGAAGGGAATAGCTCATTGGGTATATGCCACTGGTTTGTCACGGTCATAGAAATAGAAGGCATTAGCTCACTGGGTATCCATGCGACCGGTTTGTCACGGTCATAGAAATAGAAGGCATTAGCTCACTTAAGTGGAGATATGTAATCGAGAATAAGCCTCGTATTTATCGGAGGATTTGACAAATCTAGTCGAATTTTTTTCCCTTAACAGGGCAAAAGAGAATTCAAGAACTCCTTTTAACATAAATAGAAAAGCATTTGAGAATGAACATGTGATCATATTAAAATGAAAAATGAAACAAATGGTATCAAACAGAGTATAATGCATTGGCAACGTTTTTCATGAACACACTGCTGACAAAGAAAAAGCTGCAAAAGTTGTTTTTCAAGATTTGATTTTTGAACGCAACCACCCTATCCTTCACCACTGTATCTGTTGCGTGTTTCCTTTGATTGTGGAAGAATATATTTGTAACTGTGCGATTCACTGGAGACGATATAGATGAGAGATGCTTCTCGCAACCCAGGATTACTTCTTTTAGAAATTTCTCCCAAACACACACAGCTGTACGAGATGGAATATTGGACTCCCGGACGATGTCTGCACCGACATCAAGAATAGCAAAGCCTCGTGCTACTAAATCGCTGCTAGTCCTTCTGAGGAAAAGACACAAAAAATCACCAGATCCCATACGAGACTCAATCCTAGAAAGAAGAGCCTGCATTTCTTCCGTGTGATTTTCCTTGACTTTGATGGATTTACTTATGCTAATCCCTTCTTGTACTCAGCTCTTGAATTTTATGATCTTCTCTGATCGCAGAGCGTCGTTTAAGAAGCAAGAAACCTGCCTCTGCTCATTTGCCTGTATTGTCCGTACCGTCTAATGGGTCACTTTGAGATCTAGCAGTTAACATAAAGTCATATATCCGTCCATGAGGTGGTCTTCTACAGAGAAGCTTGGCATCGAATAGTGCGGCGAAGGGCACAACTTGTTTGAGCTGATAATGTGAACTTTTCCCAGCTGGGAAGCTTTAATTGATCCCACCGCTCAGTCCAGCCAGTTAACTCTCGAAGAAATTGTGTTTTCTATTTCTTCGCATGGCAGTATTTCCTAGAGAATGTCGTGAGTTGGTTTTCACTGTAGATTTAGCAATTGTCCATCAGACATACATAAGGTTAAGGAAGTCTACTGCATCCTTCTTGTCTGGAGAGTACTTCTCAATGGCCGTGCTAGTAGATGGATCAAAGATTGCAAGGGCAACAGGGAAGCATTCTTTGCAGCGTCCTGGATGGAGCACAGTCTATGACAACTTCTACGCAGCTTTCTTGTTTCTCTGAAGCACTTCATCTTGCTCGTACACTTTGTGAAACAGTCCCAGCTTATTGCGCCACCACTGATAGACTGTTGTACAACGTCGAAGAAAAAATTCGGGAAACAAGAATCTTTTTTTCGTATAGTAGATTGTTTCTTAAATTTTTGTCTAAATAGACCACGTCAAAAAAATAGATAATTTTCATATTATTAACAGTTATGTAGTGGTCTGATTGAGTACAACCATAAGTCGACAAGAGCTCCACATAGGCCAAAATGGTACTCGCATGATTGTCACAAACAAGTCTAACAAAGAAACTATTCTGCTGCAAAGATTGTATGTATTCCAAAATTTCTAGCTTCAGCCGTTCGCCACTGATTTCCTTCTCTGGAGCTCATTTGATAAACATAAGACACATTTTCTTTCAGTCCAACAATCATAAAACATACCAAACCTTTGAAGAAATCGCCTTGGTCATCAGATCCAATTGACACCACAATATTCTTCACACTTTTCTTGACAAATCGCGTCAAAAATAAGAATTACGTCTGCAGAGAAGCTACCATTCTCGTGCAACACTTTTAGAGAACAGTAAGTCGATTTTTCCTGCGGTGAACTTCTTCAAATGTGAGACGGATGGCAAATGATATTCATTCAGAAGCAGTTTGTATACGGGCAGGGAAGTATAGCGCAACATTCTAGCATATCGCAAAAGCTTGACAGAATATGTCGGACACTTCTTGTACGTCAATGCACGGAACTCTTCAGCAATGCTACGTACAGCTCTCTTCACTTTTTGCTTTGATATAGGATGCAAAATATTGGAGCATACTTTTACTGGATTATATTGTGTTGCGACTTGTTCTAAACCACATGAGGCAGAGGAATGGCAGTCCTTGGAAAAACAATTTAATTTGCAAAGTTGAATCAACTCGAGTGCAATAAGTTACTTCGGGCGAGCTCAAATCACTGAACTCTAATTAATAAAACAAAACATGATCATCTTGCTCTGCAAACATAAATCGTTGCTCCAAATTTGCCAGGACTGACTCATGACTTGGCCGAATTATTCAATTTGATCTAGGCCCTTAAATTTTTCTAGTTCATCTTCTTGACATAGCTACCCGCGTAGTGGGTGGTTTGCGTGGTCTTCTTCTTGTAGGGATTGAGAAGTACATTTCTGAAGCTCTGCCAATGTCGCAGGCACTGGTCTGTTGTTTATCACTAAACGAACTCTGCTGCCATGTATGTTGAAATATTTATCCTCAAAGTGTCTTTCACGAAGAAAAACATTTTTCAGTGCATTCACATTATTTCGATTGTAAAATTTTATCCATATGCTTCGTTATTCCTCATCTTTTGGTAACTTAAAATCTGCGCCTGAATTATGACCTGGAAAATTGGTCAAGCATCCAATCACGTTGCATCTATTGACCATCTTGAAAAATTGAAGTTTTAACAAGTATCAAATCAAATCTTTATTATTTTGTTATTTCGGAGCTGCAGTACTCATTTCACTATTCACTTTTTTTTACTATTCACACAAAATCTATATTATAATTCTGCTTGAGGCTCCATCCGTCCGTACGTCCGTCCATCCATCCGTGTCTCTGCACGTTACGTTTTTCAATATAAGATGGAAAATTCAACTTGTAAGAAGCTCTGATTTTTACCGGAAGGAAGTTCAATAATAGCTGCTACTGTTCGCTCACTCTTGGAGAAATTTTCATTCAGTTTCGAAGGAAAGGCATGAAGTTCATTTTAAACGTATCATGCATATACCATACCGATCTTCATAGCTTGTAATATCTAGGTACCTTACTAGGGTCGCATAAAGATCGAAGTATGGGAAAAACCGTAGCCAGAATGTATTTTGGCGCGTTGTAATCTTCGCGTTTAATAATTTTTGCGCGTCTTGATTTTCACGCTTCATTTCTACGAAACAGGTCTTAGAAAATATTGAAGAACAATGGTTCGACCTCGGTTTCGACTCCGGAATTTCCGAGAGTTTCTGGCCTTCTAGCTCTCTTCATTCCTGCTTTTCAGTTATTGCACATGACATCGATGTTTTGCGGGGCTGCAGCTCAGATTTCTTTATTCTGTCTACGAACTTAATAATTTTGAAAAGTCTTAGTAAACATCTCCAGGCTTCTTTTTGTTGAACCCAGCTTTCGGCGCTGGTTATGTTAGGGCCTTCTTTAGGGCGAAATCTCCAAATGGTGCGGAGCTATCACACTACGGGTGGTATCCATGATACGCATTTTAAAGTTTATTTGCCATTTTTATAGACAGGTATAAAAACTCAGACAAATAGGAAACATTGGACAAGCGTCTTATGTTAGATAATTTCTGAGGACATTTGGCACAGTTCCTGTACATTTCATGGAAATCCTTTGATACCCCTTTGAGTTAAGTTTGCTGAGCGACAGGTAGCCAAACATTCCCTTACTTGTGAAGCCAATGAAAAGGAAAATGGAAAAGATGGGAAAAAACAAATGCAGTTCGCTTAATAAGAGAAGTTTGTAAAGAAAATTGGTCGAATGTGCTTTTGTTTTTGCCTTACATACATTGCACAACTATATATAATCAAGAACGAATAGTAGGTAATTGATATCCGTGGAATATCAATGTGTGTTTCGCCCTTGAATCCATGAGAAAAAGAGGTGAGAAAAATTCGTATGAAATTGAAAGCAAATAGCAGTCATGGAAATTGAGCCACATGACAAGAACCATGTGACTAGAAGTTACCTCCGAGTATTGACATAATAACTGTACAAGAGGGAAGAAAGCCCAATAGACGAAGTAGATACTCGTAATTCCTGAGCAACTGTTCGTGACATGGAATGTTGAAATGAATGTTAATTTCCACAGAAAGCAGTCTATCAAATAATGAGATTTGTTACACATCCTCACAACTACTGTATTTCGAAATGAAAATGTGAATGCTTTGCAGCAGATAGGTTTACCTATTCCATTGATAAAATTAAAGGGTGATCATCGAGAGATCACATGAATATTTCACATTTCCAAAGTGCAAATGCGTAATGAGAATTAGTTACAAGAAAGTACAAATAAACTGAATCAGTGATCAAAACAAAAGACTATTGCGCAAAATAGTTTGAGCCTCAGTCTCCTCAAGAAAGATTTGCTACAGAGTAAGAAATAAGGGGTGTACATTAATTATGTCCATAGATATGTGGAGCCCATGGATGAGTGTGTTCCCACGGAAGATAAACAGAAATTCGACATAGAAAAATAAGAATAGAATGAATTACCCTCATTAGAAATTGATATGCAAGTGCAAGGAAGTTGAACATGACTAAGAGGAAGAGTTTGAGAGGGCTTAATTACGTCTAAGTTCTATGGTAATCTATGAGTTTCCTTGTTACAGCACCCAATGTGTGTCATAGATGAGGTATGTGCTTTTATGGTAAGCAATGTATGTTTATTAGGCAAAGTGTGTCAGAGTTCATGAGATGTGTTATAGCCGACAAGGTGCAACATGAGAGGAGCACGTGATAGAAGATGAGATGCGTTAGGTCTGATGCTTACGTCTTTCTCCGCCGTTATCTGCTGAATTCGATTGTGTTGCAGTGACTGTGTCTATAGTTTTATCATATAGCTACTACACTTAACCAAACTACATGAGCTCTATGGTTTGGCATGTCTCACCTATCCACAGAAAACGGAAACAAAAAATCTTTCTCTGAAATTGGAAACTCACTCAGAACTTGGCACGATAATCGAAAGATTACCTCTGGCAGTTACCATAGTGTGAAAATCGTAACAGTTTGCAACTGCTACAGGAACAAGTTGATAGTAGGCAAGATGAAGCTGTGGCTGCGGTATGGTAACCGAATTATTCGAGTTAGCTCTATGCTCAGAACGCCGACAAAAGTTTTAATTGACCACCTAACATCAATATAAATGAAGCTACTCAAGAGTCGAAGGTCAAACAGCGTGATTTAGGCTTAAACCAATATTGTGTAGAATAGTGTTCAATATGTTCGTTGCTCTATCAGAAAAAAGCAAACAATGGAAAACCGTAGAATTCCCACTGGTCCCGCTAGTTAAGAACTAAATTGCACTAAATCTTCTTATGTATTATAACCGTGACAAACCGGTAGCATGGATATCAAGTGAGCTAATGCCTTCTATTTCTATGACCGTGACAAACCGGTAGCATGGATACCAAGTGAGCTAATGCCTTCTATTCCTATAACCGTGACAAACCGGTAGCATAGATACCCAGTGAGCTGATACCTTCTATTTCTATAACCGTGACAAACCGGTTGCATGGATGCCAACGCTTTCAGACCTCTGATTTCCTTCACTCCTGAAATGCCTTCTATTTTCCTTGATAAAAGGCAACATATCTGGCCGTGTATTATAGTAGGTCATGAACTTTGGAAGACCAAATACAATGAATTTTCAAACTAGCTAAACCTGTTCGTCTAGCACGACCACGCCCACCTGGACAACTTGAGGCATCGCCCCCCGGCCCTTTCCACCAGTCATGCCAGCAGCACCACTTTCTTACGCCCAAGGCTCCTTTCAAACGGCGCGATATCGTCGGTACAGACTACAGCTGTCGCCCAAATTTTAATTACTGAAGAACCTTATAGTCCTTTTAAAACGGAGCGACAGGCTATCGCGTGTAGCAACGAACGAGTTTTGCAGTTGTTTTCCTTTCAAAATGAAACGCGACCGACGACAGCCCTTTCATCAGGTCGTCGTATATTGGCGAGGGGGAAACTCTAGACATGTATTCAGTCATTAGCCCTGTCGTCTATCTCCAGATGGAGTCATGAGTTTGAGACAATTTTGATCGTTACATCTAAGTATTTGTTGTATGAATGTGTATGTTGAGCTTTTCAATAGTGTTTTCTCAATTTACGTGGCTACTTAATAATTAAAGAAATTTAAATTACATGTAATACGAACTTGGTTATTTACCTTGCTTTACAGGTAATTGTATTGTTGTATAGGTAACCATTGACTATGCAATTGACACTGTGACTCAGCTCTTAGATTTTAATAGGGAAATGGATTTCTGTCGCAACGACAGCTCATTCAATGCTACGACCAGTCGTTCCTGCAAGCGATAGCTATCAGATCGTTTGAAAGGGTTGGCGACCCGCTGTCGCTGCGATAGCTGTTGCGCCATTTGAATGAAGTCTTAATCTTACCGGTTACCTACGTGTTTTAAAGTTACCAATGAATGTAATTTTGTACTTTATTTATTGTGCTTCATTTTATTTCACACTAGATATATACCTCACGATGACCCCAGTTGTAGATGGCCGAAACGTTGTGTTTTACATAGCATGCGCATGCTTATACTCTTGCATTATTGTTTTTAAATTCAACAATGAACCGAAAGGTGTTTTTATAAACGTGAAGAAATCTATTAAATCCTTTGTGAAACTAAATGCTGATTTGAAATGCCTATAATATGCATTACTTTAATGTAAGTGAACAGGAGAGGATAATTTAAACAACTGTAAATGTAAAGTTCAGAGAGGCTCACAATTTAACTATCTTAGCTGTCTGGTTGGACTTTCGAGCCTTCCTTCCGGTGGGGTTTGGGTGGCAATAAGGGGTTGGAAAGGATGCCATTTTATACCTTTTTGATACTTAGACGTAATCATATACAACGTAAGTGTAAGTGCACCTTTCAGGAATTTGAGTACTATACGTGTTATGATCTAAATCCGTGTTCCGAGGTCCGTATCACAGTTCCCAACAGCAGGTAACGTCACCATCAGCTGTTGAGTTGGTGTTGCTTGTTCCGTAGGTGGTAAGGATGAGTGAGAATTAAAATGTAAAAGTTGCTGCTTCAGCAGTAGCAAGTTTAAACACGAGCAGAATAATTTATGTAATATCCATTTGTTATGTAGATAAATCAGTTGGTACAATTTGAAAAACTTTTTTGCTTTTGAACAAACATTCGTTTTTTTATTAGACAAAAGGTTCTTGGAGGAAAACCCTACATTTCCCTGATTTAACTATAAAAATCTATATTAAATGTGCTGATTAGATAACAATCTAATTGCTTTCAAAATCAGTCTAGGAGCATACAACAACATACCCTAAAATAAAGACCGTATACTGAGGGAACTGTTGAAGTTTCGAGGTGAGGTAGTCTGTTTGTTCGAGTTTTGAGGAAGTCTAGTGAGGTCCGCCGCCTGTAATGATTCTGGTCTCTTGTCTAGGCTGAACATATGAAATCGGTTTTCATTCTGAAAGATTGTAATTCCATCATTAAATATCAGAGAATTTTATTTTCTTCAAATGCTGGAAACCCTGAATTTTTGCTGCATAGCAATGGCATCAAGTTGAACAAAAATATGGACTACCGTGGTATATCCGCGCATCCCGCCGTAGTGTATAAAAAATGAGTTGCACAGGTGAGAAAGTCAAAATGTGTAGTAAGATCGAGAAAGGCAATTCTTTCCTACTGTGGAAGCACGTGACTCCTGGCGCCTCAAGTGTAAGCTCAATATGTATAAAGTAGCTACGTCACTAATTCTTTTAGGCCGATACTGCCGTATCGGCCTAAACGTATGGCAATTGAACTAATCTAATAACCTATGTCAGTTGAACACTTCATTTTTTAGCCTTATCTGGTGAACAATTTTTTTTTTTTTTTCCTTCAGTTTACTTAGGGCAGAGTATGTATGTGTTATGGGCTTTTGTACTTGCTATATCTTTCTGTGCAGATGCTGGTGGTACATTGAGGTAGCACCCCTAGCAATTTGTGTTTAGATTTCCTGCATTTGTTTGTTTGCGTTTGAATAACATGTACTGTTAGCTGTTTCTGACAGAGTATCGGTAATGAAATATTTTTTGGTGTTTTTCAGCACAATAATCTTGTAGCGGAGGTCACAGACTTATTGAAATCGCGCTTCGTCCCTGTGCCTCTGTTGATCAAGAAAAGAATAGAGAGTCTCATTGAGAGAGAGTACCTAGCAAGAACACCAGAAGACAGGTGAGCCACGCTACGTTGCTGTTGTACCATAATCGTGTTGCCAGTTTAATGTTTTGTCACAACTCTATCCACTATTTGCGCGAATTAAACGATTTTTTTCACTTCATTTCCTACAAAGTTGAAGATCAAGTTCAATTATGAAGGATAAAAACTTTTCATTTTGATGTTCGCCGCCGTCTGTTGGCTTGTTATCTCCTCAGGGGGCATAGGGTGGGCCATAGGGTTAGGTTAGTTTAGGTTCGTCCATCTTATGTTATGGGGCCAGGCAACCCCAGTGGGCTCGTGTAGGTTACCTTAGCCATTAGCTAGGCCTTCGGGACGTCTGTCTTGCGTGTCTACTTTGCTTCCTTCCCGATTTCATACTCCTACTTGCTTATGCTTTATTCTGTTATTTTTCTTATTTCCCGACTTGCTGTTCCCATGCGGGTTGATCCTGTGTGGGAACAACTTTGTGCATGGGTTCCCCGTTTCTATCGGCATACTATATGTCCCTTGCTCCTTCTTCTGTGGTATCGTTTTCCTCGGAAACGGAGGCTTAAAGTTTCTGACTATAACTAAAATTATACAGCACTGGCCAAAGCATTAGGGATAGACGTACCGTGTTCACAACTGCATTATTATTAAAACTTCACGCTTGAGCTCCCACGGACAGGTAGTACAACCCAAATGAAGCACCTCGCAACACCGGGAAGCCCAAAACGCTGCTAAAGGAAATCCAGCAAAAGGCCATTTACAGCTGACTTGAACGCCTGCAGGCCAATACGACCGAAAGCCGATGCCGACAACAAATTTCAAACCTTAGGCGACCCGGGCAAGAAGCTCCGACCGAACTGATTAGTTCGACATCCAGCATCCTCCAACGTGAAAGATTGCGCTCCGTACACAGCACGTGTCTCTCCTAAAGCCCTTGTGGGCAGAGAGAGAACTACAACCAATGCCTCTCAGTGTTGTACACCTTATAAACATACATAGCTCGGCTACCCTTCTCCTGTGGGAGAGGTTCACCAGATCATTATCTGCGCACAGCCTGCTGGCTGAACTTACAAGTCAGTCCAACAGACGCGAGTGTCAGCAGCTGAAGCCCAGACCGCTCAGCAATACTCCAACACAGGAAGCATAAAAACATCTGCGGACAACCTGACTATCGCCTAACACAGAATTCACCTTAGGCAGGAGCCCAATCTTAGTGGAAGCACGTGACACCAACCTCCTAATATGCGGCTCAGAAGAAAATGTCTCATCACAAACAACACCAAGAATCTCCAAGGAGCTAGACTCCTGAAGGAAAGTGTCATCAATCTCCAGTTGGAAATACAGCTGTACAAGTGTTCGAAACCGACTGATAATCATCAACTTGGTCTTACTGGCATTCAGAATCATACTCCAGGCCAAGCATCTTGCGCAAATGCGTGACAAATCCCTATTCAGAGACTGGGCGACAGCATTACGCAGGCGAGGAGCAGGTATCACTGCTATCAAACTGGAATCGTCGGCATAGTTGATCATCGTGTTTTCAAGCGAAGAAAACATGTCACTAGTACAGAGAACGAATAACAGCGGGCCAAGCACACTTCCCTGAGAGACGCCAGACACCACCGCAACTGAGGCACTCAAAATGCCGTCAACAGACACACTCTGCGTTCGCTCAGAAAAAATCGCAAATGATTGACAGAACCTTCCCACCCACACCAAAGGACTCCAGCTTGTATAATAGACCCCTGTGGTTAACCCTGTCAAATGCCGCGCTAAAGTCCAACTGGACAAGGCGTGCCTCCGACCTACAATCGAGCGCAGACTGTCAATGGTGTGACACCGACAACGAAGCGTCACAACAATCCAAGCCAGTTCTGTACGCAAACTGACCAGCAGGCAGCAACCCCGTAACCTCAGCGAAACGACCAAGCTTACCAGCGATCGATTTCTCGAACATCTTCCACAAAATGGGCGTCAGTTTGATGGGTCGATAGTTGACGACATTGGGCGACACTTGACCCTTGGGAATGGGAGTAATATTCCCAGTATGCCAACAACGAGGAAAATTTCCTAACCGTATCAGGCGCCAGAAGATCACTGCTAGCTTGGGGGCAAGAACGTCAGCCAACTGTTTATGAAATATAGGAAACATGCCCACCGGGTCCACACCTCCATACGGATCAAGGCCCTCAAGCAGCACCTTGATTGTACCAGATCTGAACGCCAAAGAGGTCAAATGAGGTTCAGGGCGGCAACCATGAAACAATAATAACACATCTCTGCTCTGCTTCCCGTCGAAGTGAGCCGACCAAGCTCCGCCCTAGCCAAGGGTTCGGTAATGATACCTCCACCGTGACCCACAAGTGGCGGTAACGAAGGTTCAGCACCGAACGCTGAACCCTTTAGCTCACTCCACCAACAATGTGGATTGTCAGTACTCTGCAGAACGCTGCCTCAGACGATGCTGTGCCTCCTTATGCACTCGCTTAGCCTCGGCAATACGATCAACGTAAGTCCACCACAGCGCGCGGTCACACGAAAGCTGCCATGCCCGATAAGCCGTTTGTTTAACTTCGAAAGCTTACCGACACTGGTCGTCAAACCACGGCTTGTCCCGAGACCTGATAAGAATAGTCCTCATAGGGACAAATCTCTCCAAAATGGACACAGTCGAGTCGTTAAGCTCAGAGACAGGATCCTCACGGTGAATAATTTATCGCCAAGTTAACACCCTTACTGCCTGAGTTTAGCCACCCAGTTAGCCCTGCTCGTGACGAACACCACTATCCTGGTGTCTATCACAGGAACAACCTGGTTCAGTTCCAAGGACATTACAAGATGTGAGTGGTTTGTAGAGCCAATAGGGGAGCTAACTGACACCGTCATCAAGTCCGGGACATCAGTCATGACAAGTTTGAGACAGTTACCAGCAGTATGCGTGGACCCACAAACTTGCTGCACACGACTAGACAAGGTGCTAAAGTCCAACGCAGCCTCACCTTGACAATCAGTCGGTGATGCAGATCCCTCCCAGTCCCTGTGGTGTGCATTAACATCTCCCACAAAAACAAACGCTGACTTGGGATCCGTGCTCTGGATCGAGGCCATCGCCGTCAACAAACAATCATAAAGAGAATGATCAGTTACAGGGCTTCGATATAAGGAGAATAGATAAAAATTATTCAGTCGGCCACACACCCTTACAATGATCTCATGACAGGCACATTCGTGCATTGACTGCCGGTAAGCGCAGAATCCACTGCGGACATAGACGGCCATTCCACGGAATAAGGGGACTGAAAACCCGCCAAGGCAAGCTCAGCGTCATTCCTTCTGCCAGTCACCAATGTCTCGGAACAGTACACGACATCCACACCACGCCTCTCGAAGTCAAGCTCCGCGAGGCTCGCATGCAGTCCTCTAATATTGCAATAGAGGAGATGACACCCCCGAGCCCTACACGGTCCCGAGTTACTTTTAACATCTCCACAGAGAAGTAAAAGACAAAATAGAAGAACATAAATATACAGTAATGTACAGAACTACACCCAAGGGTCCCAAGTGCCTTCTGGCGTCCCCTACATCGTAGACCGGCGTCAAGGACGACTGCTCCAATCAAAACATTTCAATCCATCCAAGAAATAAAGGAAAAGACAAGGCGCTCCACCCGACAGCTAGCGCTATCGCATGGATCAGCGCGGGACTTCTCTCATCTCTCTCGTGTGGAAGGCCGTGAAAGAGGCCGACCACTCGAGTGTCGCCTACTATGCTTTGCGCCTTGTTTCCTGCTCGTAGTAGCGCACGTTGTCCACGCGGTAAATTATGTGGTATTTGAATACTACACACTCATCTCTGTTGGAACGCCTGAGTTGCTGCTACGGAGGTTTAACGAAGTTTATAATAATAATTATCAACGGAAGAATATTTCTTGCTTTGTAGTTCATTAAGTTCCCTAATTACCATCGCCAGGGAGGTTACTGGGTGGGCCGAAAAAAAACTGTTAATAATCTAACTTGTGCCGTAACTCCTAGACCAAAGTAGGCAAACATTCCTTTGTTTGCTTTAATGTTTAATTATTCTTCAGTAAGTGAGTGAAGTGCTCTCAAATTTTGAATTAATAATGCTGAATAATTGAATGAGTTATGTTGTAATTCACAGCTGCGTGCGTGTTCTACTTTTCATTTTAAACTATTTTCTTGAACTCTATCACTGTTCCTTAACTTTGCACGCAACTGTAGTTGGTTGAAGCTGCCACTTGTATCTTTTAGCAAATCCTTAGGTCGTTTATAGTGCTGTGCTCAAAGTATAGTTCTTTATATTCACAAATTCCTGTGACTACTCTTTTAGTTGTTTAATTTGTAAGTTCTAATTGAATATCATCTTGTATTTGCAGAAAAGTATACACATACGTAGCGTAGCTGAGGCTCGATCTCTTCATCCTTCACCAACTGAACTTCAAGTACTGCTCTTCACTAGCATTGCAATCGTGTATCTTTTTTAGCTGCACCCCTGAAAGCTGGAACGCAGACACTGTAATGTGGTGGATGGCATTAGGCTCTTGTGTTATGTGGCTGCTACTACTGCTGCCTCAGGTGTCCCTAGTATTTGGGTTGCTTTCCGACAGCTTCAACTCGCCGAGTGCACCGCTGGTCTCGGTATGCACACCAGTAACTAACTATTCCAGCTTGTCTTTCTTGACTGCTGAGATATTCCCTCTGTGTTCTCGGGTGAAAACATGTTGAACATTATTTTTATTAGACACGATAATCAATAATTCTGTTATATCTTTTATTTTTGGAACTGGCTTCCTATTTACCTGCATACTATTGTTAACAGGATGCTATTTGCCGTAACGCAACACAGCCTGTTGCTAGTTCTTGCTTCGTCGCGTTAAGCTTTGGTGACGATATCCACGTCTGTATTAGTTCTGCCTCTTTTCTGTACATAACACCAAAGCAATTCTCACAATTGTGTCTTTTAGGTTCATACTTATCTTGAAATATTATAACGATTATTATTACTTTATGTAAAATACTGTGTGGATTTGCATCTATAGGCTCCTTGATAACAGTGCTGCATATTCTAAGCGGATGCTTGTTGCCAAATACTGCAACGGTCTAGTTGCAAATTAGAATATGATGATATTGTCCTCCTGTAAAACCTCAGAGCATTTTCGTTATTGCAGTTCATATTTTTATTTTAAGTCGTATGAAGTGCGTCTCTGTGTCCGTAGGTGATTGTGGTGGATGATGAAGTGTGATATGTGTCATGGAGATATATAAAGATCTTACTCTCGTTCGCCGTATTACTGGCATTTGTTTGGTGCAGCCAAGATGGGGATAGCTGCCGAGCGCGTCTAAAGTCTAAGAATTGTGAAGCTGATGTTGCAAAGATGCTCTTGTCATCGTTACGTTTAGCGTTATTTACCATCAAAGTGTGGCTCGGTAATAGCTATCTCACGTCACCCCGTCTCTTTTGTTCTCATCAAGTGCCCAATGCTCAACTGCCCGGCATTGAGAAGGTCTCGCTGAGTACTTTCGAACTCCATACACTTACCGTCTAGGATTGTATGTCGCCTTGTCCGTCATATCTGGAGATCAGCATAGTTGGTTTTTACCGTCCTTTATTTACAGCTCCCCTTGGGGCAGAGGATGAGCCATAGGGTTGGGGTAGTTTAGGTTCGCCGCCCTATGTATAGGGGAGCAGCAACCCCAGAGGGACCTTATAGGTTACCTTAGCCATTAGCTAAGCCTGCAGAACGTCAGTCTTTCTTGCCCACTTTGCTTCCATTTTGTTTCTTACCCCCACTGTATACCATACTTATTTTCAGACTTGCTGTGCCCATGCGCATTGATCCTGTGTAGAAAAGCCCTCGTGCATGGGTTCCCCGTGTCTATCGTTGTATTATACAGTGGCCGCAAAAAAAAAGTTCACCCTTATGCCGCAGAGACAGAGTTTTGTATAATTTGCCAATAACTCTGTTTTTGCATTCCCCGCCAAATGAGAGGAGGTTAGTATGACGTTTGTTGATCCACCCTCGAGCCACACACAAATCTCCGCTACACAGTCTGTGATCTATCACAGCTCGAGCAGAGTACACGTGGCTTTTGGCACCGTGCCAGAAGCCACCACATCATCACAGTCGGACCTCCACCCGAAAAGAGCAGGGAGTGCCAGTGAACCGCAACTGTCAGCCGAGTGTCCCTCTTTAAGCTTAAAAAATCAGCTGCCTCGCTCCCTGCCGGGACCATACTGCCACGCGGTGGGATGTGGGCGCAAGAAAAAGACTACGGCAAGGACTGA
>LQNS02278096.1:9094389-9112489 GCA_001587735.2 Parhyale hawaiensis | reverse complement strand
TGGCCGTAGCCAGAATTTCAGTGGTCACCTCGAGCTGTATTGCACTCATCGGTCACACCGGTACTCTCCGACCTGCATATCACTCCTCCGTCATGCCAGTACTGTTCGATCGTGCCGGTATAGCGGAGGCAATGCAAGAACAGGAGCTTTTCAGCCCAGGACACCTCGTGCCTCCGCTGTTCTTGTTGCTATTTAATGGTCTTAACCGGAATTCATCCGATACGTCGGTATTCCTCGGTCATGCCGGAATTGTTCAATTGTGTCTGTATAGCGTAGTCACTGCACGAGCAAGGAGATTTTAGCCCCAGACACCCCCGGGCCTCCTGTGCCCATGTTGCTGGTCGTCGACTATAGCCGAAATATCATCGTTTACACCGGTTTGTCGCGATATAGGCAGTGTGCCACCGAAGCTCTAGTAAACTTTCTACTTTGCTACTACTTACACAAGTTTGCAAGCACTCATCGGTCATGCCGCAACTCTTTGATCGTGTGGGTACAGCGCAGACAATGCAAGAACAGGAGATTTTTAGCCCAGGACACCCCGGGCCTCCAAGTGTTTATGTAGCTGATCAACGGTCTAAGCCGGAATTCATCGGACACGTCTGTATTCCTAGGTGATGCCATACTTCTTCGATTGTGCCGGTGTAGTGCACGCCATGCAAGAACAGGAGATTTTTAACCTAGGACACCCCGGGCCTCCAACTGTCCCTCATAGGTCTAAGCTGGAATTCATCGTACACGTCGATATTCCCTGGTCATGCCGGAATATCGCGCTCAACGCATGAACAAGGAGATTTTTAACCCAAGACAACCCCAGCGTCAACTTGCTTGTGTTGCTGCTCATCAGCTACTACTGGAATACATTGGTCGCTGTGATATGCAGATTATGTATGTAGACCATAAAAGCCGGTAGCTGATTAGGCTCGGAAAATCAAGAACCAGAAGATAAATTAAACTGGGCAACTCCCGGTCCTCCACTGTTTTTATTTGCTGTTATTGAAAATTTTTAGCTCCCGCAACTATTTCACTCCGCCTGCTACTCTCCAAGTGCCGTATGTCAAGAGACTTTGAATTACCACAGCAGAAACTTTTTTTAGTTTGAATCCTACTGTCGGAGAAACTGATGAAGATTGGCCTACCAGCATTTTAAGTCAATGATATGTTTTGTCATAATTAGGCCAAAAAGGTGACATACCCATTTGACACCACGAGTGAGGTCAAATGGGTCCACCCAATTTTTTTCGTTTAATATGATTTTTCTTTATCAAAAAATTTGTTTTGAAATTGGACTCAAGGAGCAATTTATAGCCAGTACAAGCAATGGTAAATCGCTTATATGTATAAAATATTCCAAATGCTTCACCATATTTTAGTGGATGAATTGAAACGCAAAATTATGCTCATTTCACCCCAGCCCTCGTTACTGGCTAAGTGCTAAATGCCAAAAATGTACACCAGCATAAGTTCCAGAAAATATTTTGTTGGTACTTCAAATCGAATCCTTCATTATTTGCACCACTGGGGGCTAAAATTATGAAGTTTATACCTATAATATAAATGTCGAGATAGCAGTAGGCAGGACTTTGCTGTGACCATCCATCTAGGTACTGCACCATCTATGGCAGACACGTAGATTGAGTCCAAAATAGTATACAGTATATGTCCACATATGCAATATCTTCTATTTCTTGCAACTTGAGACGAAATTCTGAATTAACTTGTAAAAAGTTGATATTTTTAAAAACGGCATTTTGAGTTTGACTGAAAATTCCGACTCCTAGAGCAAGTGAGGTTCGGACTCCAATTCCTCCGCATGCCCTCCGACTCCGCAACTCTGGTTACTAGTGTACAGAGCAAACAGCAGCGGGCCAAGTACGTTACTCTGAGGGACGCCTGGCACCACCACAGATTACTTACCAGACAGTGCGACAAGGGGTAATACGTCACAGAAAACGGCGCAACTTCCGCGGTGCTGCCTCTTCCTCCGCCATCTTAATTGGAGTGACCTTAGGTTAGTTAGGTTCACCCATCCTATGTTATGGGGAGTAGCGCCCCCAGGGCGTTTGAGTAGGTTACCTTAGCCATTAGCTAGGCCTTCGGGACGTCTGTCTTTCGTGCCCACTTTGCTTCCTTCCACTTTCATACTCTTACTGATCTTACTTGTCTGTTCTTCCTCTTCTTTCCCGACTTGCTGTTCCCATGCGCGTTGATCCTGTGTGGGAACACCTTCGTGCATGGGTTCCCCGTTTTTCTGTCGACATACTACATGTCCCTTCCTTTTCCTCTCTTAGAAGAGCTAAGTACTTATTTAGGGAGGCGTAATACCTAATTGGAGTGACCGGGAGAGCTCGCTCTGCTATACTTTCGAGTCCCCTACATGCGCGCAATGTTTAAAGAGCGGTTCTGCACTGAAATTTATTCACTATGTAGTCATATGTGCATAAACACGTTGATGCACTCTTACATAGTTAATTACCTCATGTCAAATTTCGTAGCTGGAATCGAACCGAAAGTATAGTCTCGTATATTGTTTAAATTGATCTACTGAAGCGCATAGGTTTATACATTCATTTGCCATCTGTATACGAGATCTAAATTTTTTAACATGTTCAATTTCTTTATGTTTTGTTGTCAATTCACAACCCTTTTTACCTTTTTTGAGTTGAGCATTGAACAAACGAACAAAGTTAAAAATGCGGAGTGTACAGTAAGAGGAAATAATATCATCATTAGATCTTGGTTTTGGACACACTTTTGGACACACTTGAGAGAGATGTCCAGCCGCTTGAAATTTTTAAGGATAGTTTGGCGAGGATTAGAGAGACCTTAAAGGTCACTATTCATTTGGAAGCGATTCTCAATAGAGTTGAGGGTTAAAATAGCTTCACTAGACCTAGAGAGGGGTTCGTTCGTTGTACTTTTTGAACTCAATATGAGCCGACTGGGCAACGAGTTATTATTTATTGCAAGGATAATTTTGAGGCATTCAGTGCAGGTAACTTGTTTTACATGTTTGATTATAAAGCCGGAGATGTAAGATTATATTTTTTCGGCAGAGAATAAAAATTAGAATCCAATGATGAGCGTTTCGGACTTCTGTCCTCATCAGGTACTAGTTCCCACATTAACCTATCAAATTAAAAAATGTGTGACATTTTGATTCATATAGAAGGCGTTCAAAATAGTATACATATGTTACATATAGGTATAAGAAATTCAAGATTATTTTTTACTGAACTTCATCAATACAGTGCAAACTTGTTTTAAACTTCATCGCAAAATTCTTCAACATGGCCGGACTTAAGTGGTCTCTCGATGCGCTATATCGAGTTCATTCGACGAAGGAAGTTCAGTAGAAGGCCAAAACTTTATAATTTTTCTATAGAAATAATCCTGAACGTCCATATATAACGTAGCATGTACACATACCCTCTTGAGTATGTTGATTATGAACGAAAGTTTCGCACCTTTTCGCATTTTATTCGGTAACTTTTGAACTCCGACCTGATGAGAGAAGATACCAGCGTAAATTCTTCTCCAGCTTTTCGGAAGTATTATACTTTGTCAAATGAATTTGACGTCTCATACAGATCGGTCTGCTTGAGCATATAGCCAAGTTGAAGAACTTAGCCGAAAAATTTACAGCAATTGTGCTTGAGGTTAATGACGTTCAGTAGAATAGGTAGCTACTAAAAGTTAAATTATTTACATAGCTATAGTATACTATAACTATAACCGTAGGTAACGGAACGTCGCCATTATTTTTTTCAGCATTATTTACAACTGTTCAGCATTTATTCACAATAAATGGCACAAACGCCATTTATTTCAGAAGTTGAAATTACAACCTAGATAGGAAGCAGTTTCTATGAATGCGAATTTCAATCAGTATCATAAGTGTTACAATCTACAATAATTGAAGGGTGGAAAGCACAAAATTATTGGTAGTACGTGCATTCAACCTAACCAAAACCAGACGCAGTTTGTCCCAAAAATTATGAGCCATTCCTAACATCTAAAAAACTTCTAAATAAGTGTATACAAAAATCGTAGTTAGCTCAATCTAATAAAGTAATTTGCCAATTTATTCAATCAATTTTTAACAGATACAGGCTTTGCAACAATGTAACAGTGCTGGTTAGGTTGAATTCACGTAGTCCACTCATGCTATCCACCCTTCAATTGATGAAACGTATTCTCATGGCAATTTTAATAGACCAAATAGAATAGTCAACTCATCAGAACTTGACATTGGGCAATAACATCAAAACTGAAAGCTATATGCTCATGTGCACCGTTTTTATTGGATCAGGAAACTTTAGTCTTGCGGGTTTTTCTGTCCTTTTATCGATATCTCGTACACTGCGGACTGCAATTTATTGCACTACAGTATCTTGATGGAAACCTTTTATTTGGTTGATCCAGGGCAAATTTAACCCATTAATTTCCAAAGTGAACTTTTTCAAGTTTTTCCCTTTGAGAGTGAACAACAAATCACTGGAGCTTCATCAATACCAGTTCGATCACGCGAAACAATTGCACATACTAATGAGCAGCAGAGCAGGGTCAGCTGTCAGGTTCACTCCAAATAATATGGCGGCGCTTACGTCATGCGCGGGCGGGGCTTACCATTTTCTGGGCAGCATCGCTCCATCTGTGTGATGTATGAATGATCTGTGCGCACTACCGCGACTGAGGTACTAAAAAAAAAAGAAACAGCCGCCAACAGACTCGCTCTATTCTACATTTGCTCAGAAACATGATTGACAAAACCTTACCACCCACGCCAAAGCACTGCAACTTGTACAGTGAACCCCTGTGATTGACCCTGTCAAACGCTTTGTTAAAGCTTAATTGTATAAAGCGCGCTTCAGAACCACGATCCAGCGCTGACAGTAAATGGTGTTACACCAATAACAATGCGTCACAACAACGCAAGCCAGTTCTGTACGTAAACTGACTAGCAGGCTGGAGTCTAGTAGCCTCAACAAAACGACATAGCCTCCAAACCATCAGTTTCTTGAACACCCTGTACGAAATGGGGTTCAGCGTAATATCCTAATAGTTAGCTTGTTTGTGACGTTGGGCGACACTGAACCTTTTGGAATGGAGGCACCATAATATTTCCAATACGCCAACATCGGAGAAAGAGTTCTAACTTCTAACTGTGTCAGGCCCTAGAAGATCACTCCAAGTGTAGGGGCGAGAACGCCAGCAAGATCCTCGCTCACGAAAATTATCTTTTTTGCCCCTCATTCGTGCGGAACCTTGCCTGCTCGAGATTCAAGTAGTACCTGCTGTTTCTCTTGCTAGGCCCTAGAACCTCATCAATAAATCAAGTTATATACAAAACTAGGTTAGTCTCTCGTGGCTCTACCCTAGATACTACAGTAGGTATATGTTCTTTTAGTAATAGTGAATTTAGATTTGTACCTATGTATTCGTCGTAGATTTCTGAAAGTAATGTTTCCAGACACAGGCTGGATTATAATGCTCCCAGGATTAATAGTAGCTATGTTAAAACGTATCCAACACAGATTCTTCTCTGGGTCGCGCCTACTACCTTTATTGCCTTTCCGGCCCTATGTAATAGATCTTAGCCATTGTATGATGTCAGGTGAGCACAGATATCGATAAATTACCTATGCTTGTGATCAGCAATACTGCACAAATGCACGATATTTCTCTTTGCTGGGGCGAACTTGACGGCATAAGAAATGTAAAACTTTCATTTCCCTGCTTAGGGAATTCCTACAAAACGGCTCCTTTATTTTATTAGATTTTGGTGTGCTGCAGATTATTTTCGTATTGAGATATTGGAGAAAGAGATACAAACATCACACGCCCATTGGGCAATGCATAGCTGGTACGTGACTTCAAGTCACATGCTGTTGCTTGTGCGTACTGCTTGCTTAAGGTTCTCCATCGTTTCTGATGATGACATTGGCGCCTCCATGATAGTTGCGTATTTGCTGTCGATGGGTGCACTGATGACTAAAGAGACCAATCCAAAATCCACACCGATGTCCGTACTCAGGACACCGTAGATCGGGCGCAGGCGGTGCTGCCGTAAGTTGTGCCCTTCTATGTCTCCTGCGCTGTGTAGGATCGATGTTGAAGTCCCTCAGTGCACCCTTCACGCGATCCTTGAAGCGCTTTTTTGTGGGCGGCCTACAGTGCGGTCCACTGGCTCAGCTGACCATAGAAGGCCAACTTCGGAAGACGCAAGTCAGGCATCCGGATGACGTGTCCCAGCCAGCGAAGCTGCTGTTCCAGGAGCATACCCTCATTGCAGGGGCATCCCCACTCGCCCCAGTCCGGCATTTTCGTGTGCTTTACCTTGTCTCGCCAAGTTTCGCAGTATCTGCTTTACACACAGAGTATGAAATGCTTCACGAAGCTTCAACTGTTGGCGATACAACGTGAAAATCTCACATGCGTAAAGGAGGACACTGAGACAAACCGCACGATAGACGGCTGCCTTGGTATCAATGTGATTTGATATTACTCGACTGCGAATCCTAGCGAAGGAGCTCGAGGCTTTATTGATACACTTGTTTATCTCTGTGTCGGGTGAACAGTTAGCTGTTGCCACACTGCCGAGTTAGTTAAATTTATTCTGAATTTTATGCTCCTTACCTGCAACAGTTATCTGGGGAACGTTTGGTGGGGGGCTGTTGTGCCACTGGTAGATGACCTCGGTCTTATCGGTATTGACCACTAAGCCGAGCACAGAGTTGACCTGGTGCAAGCTGCTCAATGCGGACTGGACATCAGCAGGGGAGTGAGCAACAAGCGCGTAGTCGTCTGAATACTGAAGCTCACAAATTGACGTTGGGAATAGTTACCTTTGTCATCCCCTGTAGTCGGCGGAGGTCGAAAAGGCTTCCGTCGAGCCTGCACGTCACTCCCACATCCCTGCCCGCCCAGAAACTCCTCCTGAATAGGCAGGTAGCAGCCGCCAGATAGATATTGAAAATCACAGGTGCTATCACACAGCTCTGCTTCACCCCCACCTTCACAGCAAACGAATGCGTCTCCTCACCACCAACGGCAACACTCGCACGCATGCCACTGTGAAAGGCTCGTACGACGGCAGTGTATCTACGGGGACAGCCGAACTTCCTCATCACGCGCCACAGCATTTCCCGATTGACCGTATCAAACGACTCCGTCAGATCGATGAAGGTTATGCATAAGTTCTTGTGCTGCTCACAACACTTTCCCTGCTGCTGACGAGCTACAAAAATCATATCGACTGTGCTGCGCCCACGCCTGAATCTCCACTGGGATTTGGGCTTACCTTATCTACTATGTGCTTCTTTAACCTCGTTGCTTGTAACATGCATCTATTTGCTGATTTTCTACATTTAGAGCAACTATGCTGTACGATCAGAGTTTCTGTTTCTGTAGTGCAAGGGTGAAACTGTTTTATCGCTAAATTATTCCAATGGGGTGAAATAGAATACACTGCTTGCTTTCTACAGAAGACAATCAGGTTTCAAACCCAGACGATCTAATTACAAGATCGATACTGCACTGTTAAATTTGCTTCTGGTTACTTAATTGATATCCAACTCCAAAATGCTATTCTTTTATTTTCTCTTGTAGGTGTGGACCTTAGCTAAACTCAATAGTTTACTGGCTCACCTCGAAGATTCTCGAACATCTCCAAAGAAAACCTTGCAGTCTGCAAGACCCTCTTCGTCTCGTCCACCTGCTTCGGCTGCCGCTCCACCTGTAAGCAACTCAAAGAATGAAAAAGCTGAAGTTTCTCATGGTAGGCTTTCGAAAGGTTCCAGTCAGCACGCTGAATCAATTGCTGCCGTTTCTTCTGTTAAGAAGTCCTTCATCAAAGTAGAAGACTTCGCAAAGTAAGTTGCTCAGATTTTTTTTTTGGTGACTCGTAGATCTATCAGTTGCCTCATAGGTATATATTTTATTACATTCATGTATTTAAATACTTTTCAGTTTAGTATTGTTCAATTTCTTCTTTTTGAGCACTTCAGCATCTTTATTTCTACTCGCTCACCCCTTTATTGTAAAGCAAGCAGATCATTCTAGTTCATTTTACCTAGCCCTTATGCACGCTAAGTTACTGTTCACACTATGCATAGCTACACTACTGTGCTACGAGGAATAACAGGGACAAGCAGTTGCGGGGACCGTGTGGGCGGAAATCGGAAAATCTTCGTTTTGCATTTTTCACTAAAATGTAGCTATACATCAGACGGACACGCAGGTGAAGTTATAGTCATCCAGTGCAACCCTAAGTGGGTCCTCGGGAGGAGTGAGCCTTTTTTAAAAGTTCAGTCTTTGACTTAAAAAACTATTACCGTATCATTGGGAAGATCTTCATAAAACTTGGTAGAGATATGTAAAATTTAAAAAGTGGGGGTCACATTCACGTACTTTTCCTATTTTGTCGATAGAAAACGAGTTATTCATAGAAAACGGTCAACAAAACCGCTTTCGCTAAGCAAAAACCATTGGGCGCTATAAGATATCCTACCATTTCCTTGATTCCTAATCAAAACTAACTTTGAGCATTGCTGATTGATTACAATGAATTTTCTCCATGTCAGAGTTTCGATATTCAGCAGTTGTGAAGCCGTAAACGCTCATTTCCAGGTGCTTTTAGGTTAGCAGTTGTAATCACAAAGGTATGATTAATGAAAAAGATCATCACAAATTCTTCACTGCCATTGTTAGGGCGCGGGCCCGCTAGTAATAATAATCCTGTCGACATAGTCTCTGTCTGTAGTTTCTGCCTCTGTTTGATCGCCTTTGAAGTGGAGACAGACTTTAACTTCTTAATGTAATAACGGTTATATCTAGACAAACTAAATTTGCTGTGCTTTTGCTGCTTTAGCAGTTGAGTTTTTCCTTATAACATAAATATATAATGCACTACGTGACAGCAAAATTTTATTTGATCTCACCAATCAGAATCGCAACTGTGCATCAATCCAAGCTGCTGTGAGTTGGTTAGCTAACAGAGCGCAAGTAAAAGTAGAGTCACTATTGAGTGTACCCTCTGTCATGGGCCTTGTTATTTTTAGGCCCACGACTTCCTACGGACCGGGAAATCGAAGGATTGTAGGGGGTCTTCAATGGTAAACTCGGTTTTGATGATTGCCGTGTATTTAGAATTTCACAAGAGAATTTTGCAAAAACACTTCTCCACCCCGAACGCCAAAACCCGGCGCCGGGGCCGCTAAAATTGTGCTCCCGCAGCCGCAGTGACTCTACGGCTGGCGCACTCAGACTGCTCGCCTACCCTCCTTGTTACACTGAGCTTGGTGGATGCACACAAAGAAGTTTATTTTACTTACGAACATTCCATTATCTAGGAACATTTTGAATAACTCTTTCCTTAAAACCGCGAATACATGTCACCATCTTACATTATTGGAATACCCACACGCACTGGTTCGTGCTGCAGATATAGGCCAACTGGCCCCTGAGGAATAAATACAGTTGCAACCGACCCCGGGTCGTCACGAACTATGGCGCCAAAACTTGAAAATAAACGACCCACGTCTTCCTACTCTCCCATTCTTTGTCAGGTAAGTGCCCCCACACAGCTTTGCATACTAAGCAGTTGCTAACCCAGCACGCCGGATGCCTCAACGACCGCTTCGCTGGCTCGTCACTCGATCCCGGCACCTTCAACGTGCAAGTCAAGCACACATGGTCAGATGCTGCCGTGGGTACCTATATGCACGCACAAGAATTAGGGGCTGTAGACTCTCCCTCCGGTCTCTTCCTTCATGTTGAATTTAGTATCATTTTAACAACATACAGAAATCAATAAGCAGTCGACAAAAATTTCTTATTAGAAACGAATTTCTTTGAGAAATTGATTATTTTTGGAGATTCAGAAAATTTCCCCTGTGGGTTACCTCTAACGATTTGTCAGAGTTATACGGCAAGGGGCCATCTAAAGATGAATCAAATGGAGGCTTCCAAGAATAGCAAGGCAGTAAGATTAATAGCTGGAGGAATACAATCCTAAGAAAATGAAGAGAGCAATTTACTTTTAAGCAGAAGTAAATGAAAAAATTCCAGTTAAGTGTAAGACAGGCTTGAACTTCTCAGTATAATAACGGTAATATCTAGACAAACTAAATTTAATCTGCTTTTTAATATACGATTAACCCCTTCTCAACGATGACAAACTTGTGTCAGTCATGAGTGTTGTCATGCGCTCCAATGGCAAGCCCCCGTTTGTCCCATTATCACAGTATTTATACCTACAGTATTAATGCTATAGGCCAAAAAGTCTCATTGAGTACTTCGCTGGCCCAATGCAATATCGTGCGGAGGCAATTACTTTAATTCAGTTCATTGGACCCTCCTACTCTTGTTTAATTAATTGCTATTTAAAGATAATATATTTTATATTTAAGGGGAAAAATTTAACATTTTAAGGGTAAAAATACACTGAGCGGTAAAGTGCATTCAGAGTAGAGAAACCAAGGTGCCATAATACCGGAAGGAACTGTGAAACGTCGATTCATGGCATACCATCTTTGTTAGCTTTCCATGGTCACAAACTTCCATCCACTACCAATAGAAGTAACAAGGTAATGGCTTCACCTCAAATNAGTGCATTCAAAGTAGAGAAACCAAGGTGCCATAATACCGGAAGGAACTGTGAAACGTCGATTCATGGCATACCATCTTTGTTAGCTTTCCATGGTCACAAACTTCCATCCACTACCAATAGAAGTAACAAGGTAATGGCTGCACCTCAAATACAGTAAGTTCTTGTAACGATACCACCAACAGAGGAACAACCAGAGTGTAATCGCTGAAAAGCACAGGAACATTCTAATCAGGTCGGCAACTGCAGCACCTTCCACTACCCGCGTTTTGAGCATACATACTATTCGATACTTCGAATGATCCAAGCTCTTTCAAGGCTCTCAATCAGTAGTGTTTGGGCAACAATGCTGTGCAAATATTAACCCGAAGAAGTTTACAAACATGACGTTAGTCCGTTTAATATTCAAATATATAAATATACAATGGTCTTTATTAAGACTAAAGTTAAAAACATACCTATTATGACGTTTCAGAGACCTGCTTCATCATCAGTTTTGAAAAATGCAAAATCAGGGGTAAAAACATTCGCAACGAACTATACAAAACAGGGTTGATGAGGTCGAGTAAAAGTAAAAATGATCTATTCACTAGCTTCAAGGGATAGGATTTATTGGTGCTATTGAGGTCGGGTTTCTGTTTGTGGATAAAAAGAGGTTCTAAAATTCGTAATTCTTCATCACTATTGGTAGTCTTTAAAACACAAAAGCTATCATGGACACAGGTGCACCAGGCTGTTCAGTATGTTGGCGGACTGACGAATGAGGAGAATCAGCTACTCAATATGTTCGCCGTACGAAAACTCCTCCCACCGTGATCAGCGACTTCGGTGAATAGGCAACGTGACGTCATTCCGACGTACACAGATGGGCGCCGCCCACAACTAGATTTATGTACCAGAGACGACTGTAGCTGTGTGGAAAGAGCATCCTTGTACCGAAAAAATGTGGCAATTTTGAAATTAATAACCAGTATTGGACACAGTTTAACAGTATTAAAATATTCAGTAAAAAGGACGCAAGCTCTTTTCTTAATTTCTCCGCAGGGTATCCGAAGTATCGTAATGAGCAGGAAAGCAGGCATAGGCCATTCTGATATGGGATGCTCAGGGGAGTACATTTTTGATAGAAATTTCTTGATTTGAGGATCTACTAAATTAAAGGGAAAGCCATTGTTTGAGCCTTTGAAAAATTAGCTTTTAGTGTCACCAATTTACCTTGTGCCAATCTTCCTGAATTTTTAGATCGTTCACACACTAGCTTACCGGTATTTTTACGGCTTCAAATCCCATAAAGTATTCTCATCTACAGTATATTGCGCTGCTGAGATGACAAATGACAAAATAGTAATATGTAAACCTGATGAAGGCCGTGGAGTTGTCATACTAGACAGGCAGCAATATAATAGCAGTACTTTTTCAATTATTTCCGACCGAACAAAGATTTCGCAAATCAATGACAATATTGAGAAAATTATAATAAAAGCATAGGACAAAAATTAATAACTTTGTATGCAAGCGGAAAGAAGCCAAAGTGCTATCTCAGGAGACCTACAGTAAGCTATTTACGTCTGGATCTGGCCCTGGCATCTTATACGGTCAACCCAAAAAAACATAAACCTAATTTTGCATCTAACTTTCAGTTTCGCCCCATTCTTACTGCCTATAATACTCCAAGCATTAAACTTGTCAGATACCTTGTTCCTATTCATAGCTCATTCACTAGAAATCAATATACCGTGGACAACTACAACCTTTGTTGAACAATTGAAAAACTTTAGCAACGTCCAGGACTTAACCATGGTTTCTCTCGACATAGAGAACTTATTTACTAATATACCACCCCGAGAAACAGTAGATATCTCTCTTACCAAATTATTTCCTAATGCTGCTGTGTTTTGGGAATGAGCCGTAATATTGTTAAATCAATACTTGAATTACCAGTGATTATTTCCTTTATCATATTTTCGCAAAACTTTTATCGCCAGAGCCCAGAGGGAAGAGTTGGGTATGGGCTTGCTCCTCGGGCCAACTTTTGCGAGTATGTTCATGTGCTACCACAAAACTAATTAGTTATCTGACTGTCCAGCTGATTTTAGACCAGTTTTTCACATGAGATATGTAGCTGATACACTTTTACTTTTTTAGTCACCCCGATCATACAGAGTTATTCTTAAACTATGTGAACAACAAACACAACTGTATCAAATTTACTATGGAACGTGAGTCAGACTATAGCCTACCATTTTTAGACTATCTTGTGACGAAATATGGCAATGAGTTTCACCATGGACTACTTAATATACGGACTAACACGTTGGCTTGTGTCTGAAAAATACCATACGCTGCTTGCAGAATGAGTTTAGGTCAAGTGAATAAAAACTAGAGCACTCTGAGAACACATACCTCCGTCATGCGAGGCAACGGTAGCAAAAAATTCAAATTGGCTGTGAAACCATAATTTCCTTTGTATAAATTCTAATCATTTGTGCCTTTTGATAGTAAGAACAGCTTGTGCAAATTTCTTGAAGATCCGTTGATAACTTTTTGAGTTATAGCTACTTACTGACAAACGTTATGACAAACATGTGTCAAACATACAAATGAACAAACCGATCTTCACTAAAATTTAATTATATATGTTTTTCAACTGTACTAACAACCCCTATAAATCTCATAAAGATCCATCCAGCATTTTTTTTGAGTTATTGTTGTAACAAGCATAAAATTAAGAACAGTGACAAACGAACGAATGAACCTACAGATCAATACCAAAATTTCGTCATTTAGCTACTCTTTGTTATACATCTAACAACTCCTGTTAATTTAATTAAAATCCATGCGTAACTTTTTGAGTTATGGCATTGAGAAAAATGAGGCAGACAAACCAACGGATGGATATATCTTCACCAAAAGTTAATCATCTGTTCCTCCTAACATATCTAACAATCTTTGTAAATTTCGTCCAAATCGGTTCATAACTTTTTGAGTTATCTTGGTAACAGACAGAAAGACAAACACGACGAAAACATAACCTCCTTGGCGGAGGTAATTAGGACTACTGGTGCTAGCCATGATACCGGTATGTCATGTGATGGGATATAAGTGCCTCGCCACGAGAATATTTCAGTCTATGGAATGGGTATATTAGCATATCCTCGACGTAGATACGTATATCTTCGTCTTTTCCATGGACTTCTAGAAGCTATTGATAAACGGAGACGTTGGCGGAATAATTGTCACCTACGCAAGCTCAAGCTTTGAATCCTTTTGCGTGTAAGCATCGAATACACTTCAATACTTCATCTGCTATCCAATCAATCAGTCTGGAGCTTATTTTCCGGTACGGCGTGCAAAACGTAGGGAACACTCTTTGTTAGACCAACACTCATTAAAGTCATCATGCCCTTATGCAAATTGCCAGCTTCATCTGTACCAAACAACTTTCTTCCAAAATATTCTTCGCTCTTTTTAAAATAGATCTCATCGAAGAGTAGCGTAACATCTGACAATATGCAGATATTCCCTTGAAGTAGTTCAGCAGTGGCTAATACATTGATTTTGCCTGTAGAGGTTCAATATATAAAAAGTAATTAAAGCTCAGAAGGGATTTAATTATTGTTTACGAAATTACGAATACACAATAGCTTCGTAGTATATGAATGCAATGCAAAAAAATGGACTCCTGTAATACACCCAATGCCCCGATAATAGCACTACTATTATTTGCAAAAAAAATTGTCAATTTTAATACTTTGAACCTGTGGACGGAGCTGTAATTTTGCACAATTAGCTTTATAACAGGCTGATTCCTCTTCATTTGGAACACTGTATTCTAGAAAATAAGATAGAAGACTTCAAATTTTCTTTGAAGGTTATCTTAATACTATTAATTAGTAAATGGGTGATTCCTTTACAAAATTCTTTACATATTTGGTAGCTACCTATTTTCAGCTCTATTGGTTATATACAGAGTGAAGGAAAGTTGTATTTACGTAGGAGGTGGCTCCGGACGGGATCGGGCATGTGGCGGAAGGTATAAAAAAAAAGGTAGGGAGTACAAGAAGTCAGATACAGATTCAGGACTGTCCCATTGAAAGGTGGGAAGGAGGGTAGTGGGGTGGGCGGGACACTCAAATAGGTGGTTCACAGTGTGGGGGCGCGGTGGCATTCAGGGCAAGAATTCGAGTCCGCCAGTTCGATCTTATGGCGGTAAGACATCAGGGCAGAGCAAAAACCTGAGCGTAACTGTGATAGGGTGGAGCGGGCCGCGCGCGAGAGGACCGCCCCATCGGGTGAAATCTCCGGTTGGGCAAAGCCCAAAACCCTGATTACGAGGAGGCGGTCTAGTGAAGATTGCACTGCAGACCGATGGAGGGAGGAAATCACTGAGCGGTACTCTTGAAAAGGCATGATGTCAGTAAGTAAGTGGTTGATGTCGGGTTGAAATTTGTTTGCTAAGTTGTTGCGGATGAGACGGAGGCCAGCCTGTGCGGTGACAACAATGTGGGCTGGGTGTTCGAGACGAAGGGCGGAAACAAGGTATTGACGGCACTGGAGGTCGAGAGATTGATCGACCCCCAGCAGCTTGGACCGAGTCTAGAAACTCTGCCCCCTCCTGTCCCAGACGCACCGTCGTTAACTTTAGGAAAGCTAACTGGGAGGAGTTCACACGCGAGTGCGAGGAACTTATTACCTCTCTCCCACTCCCCTCTTCCTGTAGTGGCGGACTGAGGGCCCTCAATCCGGCCCTCTTATCAGATGCTAAGCACCACATCCCGGCCGACCATCGCAAGGAATATATCCCCGGACGCTAGAGACGCCTTCACCTGCCGTGATCAACTCCGCTCTGCTCCAGGAGGCCTGGAAACAAGCGATCCAAGAATGCTGCGACCCAAAGAGCAACCCCAGTAAATTCTGGTCTCTGCTCCGCTCAATATCAGGCAAGCTGTCCTCCGTCCCTCGTAACCAGCCCATATCTTTTGAAACTCACACGTTCACCTACAACGGCGATATAGCCAGAGGCTTTTGCAAGCAATTTACCGCCACCTCTCCCCCTGTCCTAGCTACTTCGCCCAGACAGGCCTGGCGACTCCTTCGAAAGCGTCACCCCATTCATCATGGGTTCACCCCTTTCACTCCCTCTCAAGTCCGTGAGGCCATAGTTGCCTCAGGGTCTTCCACAGCTGTGGGCCCAGACCAATTGTCCATTCTACATCTTAGGCATCTGGGCCCGCAGGGTCTCATCTATCTTACCAGATTATGCCATCTCTCCCTTGCTCACGCAGACATTCCCGCCTTATGGAAGTTAGCTGTTATAATTGCCATTTTAAAACAATCTAAACCTGCGGATATAGGATCCTCTTGCCGCCCAATATCGCCTGTGTGTCCCTCTGCGAAAGTCCTGGAGCGCCTCCTCCTGCCTTTCATCAATGAAGCTTCCCAACCTGCCTCTCACCAACATGGTTTCGGGCTTATGCACTCCACCACATCTTCTCTACATCCTTTGGCCTTCCAAGCAACCCGCGGCATGAACAAACCCAAACCCCCCGACCGTACGGTGGCTTTATTGACTTCAGCCCCGTTCCTACTGACGGCCTCCTCTCCTCAATTTCCAGCACCACACTCCACCATAATGTTGTTAGATGGCTCGCGGCTTACCTCAGGGGACGAGCAGGTTGCTGCCTCTATAATGGCTTCCGTTCTCAGTTCCGGGCTGTCAAGACGGGGGTTCCTCAGGGTTCGGTCGTCTCGCCTTCCCTGTTCAACCTCTACATCTCTGACTTTCCTATTCCTCGGGACCAGCTCTGTTGCCCCTCTAACATCTATGCCGACGATTTCACTGTCGTGACGTCCCATCGCAAACCTCTCACTGCTGCTGCCGCTCTCTCGGATCACTCTGACTCAATCAGCAATTGGGCAGCTGACAAGGGCCTTACCATATCAACCTCCAAATCCAATTCGACCTTATGGACAATCGACACCCATCAGTCTGGACTCGACCCTGGTATCACTATCAACGACACTGCTCTGCCTCTAGAGCGCCGCCCCAAAATCCTTGGCGTCACCTTTGACACCTTTTTTACTTTTACACCGCTTCCACCTCTGCTCGAGCCTCCAGCCGCCTCAGATTGCTCAAGGCCCTGGCTGGCTCACGCTGGGGCGACTGCAAAGAGACTCTGCTTCTCACATACAAGGCATATATCAGACCTCTCTTCACCTACGCTGCTCCAATTTGGTATCCTGGGGCTCGCCAGCCCGCGGTTCACAAGCTGCCGACGGTTCTAAACGCCGCTCTCCGCACAGCGACCGGTTGCCTCCGCATGGCTTCCGCGGACCATCTCCACTACGAGTGAAGGGAACTGGGAAGTCCTTCTTCATCGAGAAATTATGCAACCACTGCCGCCACAGTAGGATACTGTATTTCATGCTATTTCTTCTCTCATTATTTTTTTATTCAACGCCAAATTCTGATCGTTATATCTACAGCATTTTACAACTCATTTTAATCTTTCAACTTGCAAATGGAGAAAAAAGTATTAGCTATAAGCTATTAGAAAAAATAATTATCATTTTTGTCATTGAAAAAATATTTCTAAACGGCATTAAAAAAAGCAGACTGCTATGAGCATAATACACACAACGGGTGCATGCATAGCATGTACACAGTTCAAATAATTAGTCTATTTCTTTTATTGCTTTTAAACAATTTCTATTTTTATCATTCAAGGGTTAGATGAGGAGAAATTACAAGCTACTTATTTTTCTGTATGTATTTTTGAATTACAAATTTCATTCTAATTTTTTTTTTGTATTGAAGAGTTTTGAAATTCTACCTGAAAATGAAAAAATATGAAATATTGGATTTAATTTCAAATAAATGGAACTAAATTTTCCAGAAATAAATTTCCAGTAGTGAAACAACATTCTTCTATTTGCATTAGCAATATTTTGAAGCAGGAATAAATTCAAAATCTTTCGACGATCTTGAAATTTGGATTGATAGATATGTGAAATAAATCGTTTTAAAAAACTGACATGAACATGTTGGACAAAACGTATGAAGTAAATGACCTTTAATCAACCAACTACTTACTAAATACAGTTATACAAAGGTCTCGATAAATGATGGTAAATAAAAAACTATCCTTAAAATTACGTGGCCCCTAGAAGAGGAGGAATATTTTGCATCAGCCAGGTTATTAGCATTTGAGCAATAGCTCCAGTGTCGATGCATCATGGACTACTTAATACAATTAAGTATATGAATGCATGCACTACTGGTAGATGTAATGCGAAAATCACTATTCTAACCACAAGATTATAATTCTAGAATGTATGATTGCATCGGCCGAGCAGTGTAGGGTCAGAAATGCTCGCGCCTTATTTCCTGCCAGACATGGTGCACCTGGCCGAGATTGTACTAAAAGAGCTCATCTGAGCTCGACTCAACTTCTAAACTATATGATATAAAATTGGATCGCTGTTATATAG
>LQNS02278096.1:9043269-9054139 GCA_001587735.2 Parhyale hawaiensis | reverse complement strand
GGTAGTCTCTAGCCTGTTCTACTGAGACGCGGTAGTCTCTAGCCTGTTCTACTGAGGCGCGCTAGTCTCTAGCTTGTTCTACTGAGACGCGGTAGTCTCTAGCCTGTTCTACTGAGGCGCGGTAGTCTCTAGCATGTTCTACTGAGACGCGGTAGTCTCTAGCCTGTTCTACTGAGACGCGGTAGTCTCTAGCCTGTTCTACTGAGGCGCGCTAGTCTCTAGCCTGTTCTACTGAGACGCGGTAGTCTCTAGCATGTTCTACTGAGGCGCGGTAGTCTCTAGCATGTTCTACTGAGGCGCGGTAGTCTCTAGCATGTTCTACTGAGGCGCGGTAGTCTCTAGCTTGTTCTACTGAGGCGCGGTAGTCTCTAGCATGTTCTACTGAGGCGCGGTAGTCTCTAGCATGTTCTACTGAGGCGCGGTAGTCTCTAGCATGTTCTACTGAGGCGCGGTAGTCTCTAGCATGTTCTACTGAGGCGCGGTAGTCTCTAGCCTGTTCTACTGAGGCGCGGTAGTCTCTAGCATGTTCTACTGAGGCGCGGTAGTCTCTAGCATGTACTACTGAGGCGCGGTAGTCTCTAGCATGTTCTACTGAGGCGCGGTTCTTTTCGCTATGATGACGGCCTCCTAAACAAATACAGTGGGAAAATGAAGCCTAGTGGCGTATGAGCGCAATCTAAGTACATTGGGATTAAGTCGTAGTTGCGTTAGCTCTGAAGACAATGCAACTGCCTAGCTCTTAAGTATTCTTACACGTGTATGGTATACCAGTGCCTAGCTCGCTACTAATATATACTGTGTATGGTCTTTGTGTACCTGGTGTAGACGAAAGCTTTGACGTAGAATATTATTTTCAACTACGTCATATTTGTGAATGCTTGCATACACGATACTGTAGTTTGGTAACTGGCCTTCCCAATTAACTGCTCTTGATGTTGCTCAACTTATGACTCTTGTCATGTTGAAGTCTGTGCTAAACGTAATCGTTGCTGTTGATACCATGACATTTATGACACTTTCTCGATATTTGTCATTTCTGCTTACATGTGCTGATGTTGTCTGTTGCAGCTCGGAGAGACTGTGTACAGTGGGCCAGCCAGTGGTCGGCGCTGTGGTGCGCGGCCGGGCGATGTAGCTGGCGAAACTTCTCTCGCTCCTTCAGTCCTGTCATGTGAGTCAGCCAAGTGCTGCACCCATCCGGCCTCGCACCACATCCCTCTCACCAACGGCGCTTCTTCTCATCAGTTTGTGCACCAGCGTCCCTCACCAACCTACTCCGTCGACAATGGCGTCAGCTGTCGTGCAGCGTCTGTAGGCGTTTCGGCTTCTTCATTTGTATGCAGTGGGAGCAGAAACTTTGAAGCTTGTCGCAGAGATTTGGATCGCACGTGCAGCAATCGCTTGTTTTCCAGCGTTTGCCACCAACCACTAATTGCTCCCACTTGCTGCAGTGTTGCAACCAACGAACATTTTGGAGGAAGTGCGCTTACCTCGAATGACGCCGAGTGTGGGACTCGCGTCAATCGTAGTTCAACTGTTGGTTTACTCCACGACTATGTTGGGAACAGCGCTGATGTTGGAGACTCAAATGGTGCTGCTGTCAAGGAGCGATCGCGTGGAATAATATTTGGCTGCAAGGCTGGCCCCAAATCTCGTGTTAAGCGCGTCAGAACAAGTGTGCAGACTACATCTTCTGCTTTTGCTACTACTTCTATTTCTGCCACTACAACAGATATTACTATTTCTACTTGTACTGCTGCTTTCCCTCATAGCTCCACTTTATCTACAAATGAAACGTCTCATGTAAATGAGTGCTTATCGTCTGACACTTTCGGCAGATCCCAAGCTGTCGCTCCTGCCAATCAAAGTGCTGTTAGTGAAGTGGCTGGATCTGCGTGTTTGCCTACGTCAAAGTGTCATTCCCTAATATGTCCTGCGAATGGCTTTAGTAGTGATGGAACTGTTGATTGTGATGGTAACACTTGCATTACAAATATAAGTGGTGTGTTGTCCAAACCTACTTTGCATTCGTTAGCTCTTGATGAAAAGGTGGCAGGAGTTGATGCAAAGCAACTCGTAGACCCTGAGTTAGACTGTGAAGTAGATGTCACTGATAACGTAGATTGTTCCAAGACAGTCATATATGGTAGGACGTCGCCCGAAATAGTAGAAACTAATACATTTGGAGACGAAGCCGTTATTGTTAAGTCTGAAAAAGAGTCTGGCGAGGTATCTCCCGTAAACTTTGATTCCAACTCCACTGACTCAATAATTGGCTTAGTTCAAGAAGATCCCTTGCTTTTGGAGAACACTGGCGATGAAACAAATGCTAAGACTCCTGTAGCATCTTACGTGCTCAGTTCTGTTCCAGCCATTGTTCCTTTGTCTGAAGCAGATCCTTTAATAATCGGGACTGATAGATTAGAATCTATTGAGACGTCATCATCTCCAACTGTTGCCGACACTGTCGAGGGAAGTGTCAACACCTCTGAAGTTATTGCCACAGTTAGTGACGCTGTCACTTCTTTGCTGCCCAGTGCCGACTGCACGGACACTGGAGAGCAACTTGCTGTTGCAACGACTGGTCTCTCAACGAGGAATTTGAGAAGCACTTGCAAACGCACTGCCGTACATTCCAAGGTCAGTGAGTCGGTCAGTGAAGCAGCTCCAGAGGCTCGTCGGTCACTGCGCACAGCTTCCTCAAGCACCGCGGCTTCTTCAGTGCACGATACTCCTAGTAGTTCTCCTTTGCCTCTGGCTGATGTCTTGCCGGTGAGCTCCTTTGAGACAACTGAGAGGAGAGCACTTCGTAGTCGCCTTCTATCGGCCAGTGGAGTTGTTAGTGAAAAGCCACCTAGGCGAGCTAAGTCACCGCTAGACGATGATCACGAGCACAATAACAAAATAGAGTTAGGAAATTCAGAAGCCTCTGATTCTGAACCTCATGAACCTGCTGTAGGTGCCGCTGGTTCTATTATTACAGACCACCACATCCCGACTGGCACGCGCACTGTTGTTCAGTCGTGCTCGCCCAGTCGTACAGACAACACTGAGTCCGAGGCTAGCAACGATTGTGCTGCTGATAGTAAGACAAGTGAATCGATAGAGAAATTAGCAGCTTTCTCCGAGAATTGTCGCGTTCTCTGTGTGAAGCACTCATTGGCTTCGGAGATTGTGACTTCTGGCGTGGCGCGATTGTCTCTTGTGAACAATTGTGATTTGAATGAAAACTTGTCTGACTGCTGTCGTGATACAGGCATAGAGAAAAAAGACTCTCCTTCTTCGTGTTCCAGAACCTTACGGCGAAATTCCTTACCTAGTTCTTCTACTGCACTTAATTGCGTTGATTCTTCTCCAGCAGATGCGCTTGGAAAGAGTTTACCTTCTCGTAGAACAACTCGTAGCTTGAGCAACGAATGCGCCTATAGCCTGAACTTGGGAGAAATTGTCAAGGCCCCTGGCTCCCTTCCCATTATACCCATAGCCATCGTTAGTAGTTCCTCGACGACATCTGATACATCAACAGTTTCTCATGGTAGCAGCTGTGTAGTAGTCAGTTCATCACATCGCGTCACCACAAGACAAAAATCTTCTCGAGTAATTCATGTTGTAAAGGAATCGAGTGAGAAATTGACAAAGCAAGATTCTTCTCTGCCAGTCTTTGAGTCTGATAAAAAACGAGAAATGGTCCGCCTTATTCAGGATCACTCGACCTCCGTTGATTCTTACTGCAGACGAAGAGGCAATAGACCGTCTCGCCGCTTGTGTGCTGCCGAGGCGCTGTTGGATTGTGAAAAGCGACCGGGGAAGCTCTTGACCTCTCGCCGATATGGCCGGTCCGAGTGTTACTGTTCTGAATCAGAAGATAGTTGTGGTGGCACCGATGAAGTTTGTATTCCCCTACGTAACGGACGAGTGGGCAATCAGTCGCGCTCTTCTAACGCTGTCGGCACCAACGGGCTGGGTATTCACCTCTTCGAAAAAATGACCACGCGAAATGCCACGAAGTCTGCACCGGATACGATACTTGGTGGCCATGAAACGCAGCCTCAGAGTGACGCTTTAGGTGTTCACTCCAATGGAGGAGAGGACGTGCGGCTGCGATTACTGAATGGGTCGAGTTCCATGCGTGTTGGTTCCAGAGGTAAACATGCCTGCAGTCGGAATTCCGCTGCCAGTGATGATTCCGACTGCAGTAGCACTGTATCTAAAGTTAATGGTGCTGACACTGCCCATGATAAAGTGAATATCAACCTACTTCTTGAAATATCTATGACTGACCGTGAAAAATTTGGAAGAAAAAAATTAAGATTGCAAAGTAAAAATACGGACCGATGTTTTAGGTCTGAGTCGTCGAAATTAATCAATGCAGACGAAATTTTGAAAGAAAAAAGCCGCCATGATTCCAGTACTGATGAAGATGAAGAAGATGGAGGTCCTCGGAATTTGCGTCGCATCGAGTCGCGGTTATCAGCAAAATATTCCTTAGACCACAATTCTTCGGAAGATTCTGATAGTAACTTATCTGTACCAGACAGACACGATACCAATCGTAAGGCAAATAGGTCAAGTTGTCGCAATAATGGAGAGACTTTGAAGAAAGCGTGCAGAGTGTCTAGTGATATCAAACGAGAGACGAGAAGTGATTACTGCAAGACTGCAATTGTAGAACAAGGTCACGGTTCGTCTGACGCAGCTGATGATCCTACTACTTCTAAATCCGCTTTGTGTGACGAAAGTCACGCTTGTAGTCGACCCAAAGGTCGTCCGAAGGGGAGCCGCAACCGGCGCACCCTCTACGATCTCACGAGGCTCAATGAAGACACCGATGATGATAACTTTTTCAGCTTTCCCGTTAATTCGGGACTTGGCCAAAGTTCCGTGTCTGCCTATGCTTGCGACCGACGGGTGTCGCGGTCCTCTTCTGCTAAACTCCTCACTGAGCAGACCGGTGGTGCTGCTGCGAAGAAAAGGTTGTCAGATGCCGAGAGATTCCTAAGAGACAATAAGGAATATTATCAGTTTCCTGAAACGAGGGAGCGGCTCCGGACAAGTCATGAGCGCAGCGAAGGAGAGAAAGTGAAGCCTGGAGATGAGAATGTGTCTCAAGTGTTTCATTTTAATGTCTTCGAAACAAAGGAATGTCCGAGCAAACTGACCAAAGCAAGTTCACCATCCCCATTAATTGCTAAGACTTCCAGTCTTCGCTCATCAAAAATAAAACAGAAAAGCTCGACACTTGGCAGATGTTCCAGAAATCAACATAGAGCAGCTGAGGATTGTAACGTCGTAGCCGAGGCGAGCTCAAATAAAGAGTCGAATAAGTCAAGTGAGAAGAAGACTGAGGTCGACCAACCGAGCACATTTCCAGTTGATGGACCAGTCCGTGACGTCATTCCTGCGTGTACCGATGCTGTTGATAACGTACTATTTTCTTTTGAAAATGTGCCTGAAGCTGAACCGTGGTACCAGACATACCAACGGCAAGTTCGCGGCAGCAAAATGAATGAGTACAGCGAGCAAGACGATCATCTGCGTTATATTTTCCCTTATGAGATGCCGAAAGAATACTTTAGAGACCCTCTAGCGAAAAATACTCTTGCTAGTAAAAAACGTGCAGATTTAGCAGAATTGGCTCGTAAGAGCCCTCGTTGCCATGCCTCTACGCTTGCTCTCTTTAGTGATATACTGCCAGGTAAGCGTAAGCCACAGAAGCGCGTGAAGGCTAACAGTGGCGGCAGAGAAGACGACGGTACTTCGGACGGCACCAGTACCCCAGGAACGGACTCCAACACTCGCTTGCCTTTATCTGAACACTTTGAAACACTAGATGACTTTATTGCTATTGAGCACTGTATGAACGTGGTGCTTCGGACTGCTCAGCAAAAGGGAAAGCTCCTTACAATGGAAGAACTAAAGAATGACTTGTCTAAAGAAGCGGAGTGGAGTGCTGTTGACGTGTGTCCTACCAAAGATGATCTGGATATCATAACATGTCCGGACAAAGAGGAGCTCTTTTCCAAGAAAGAGCAGAGAGATTGCTGCAAGAAAGAGAAGCGCGATACCAAAGATAAAGTCAAGGTTGAATCTAGTGATGAAGATGACTCTGAAAATAGAAGAGAAATATGTAGAAGAAAGAAACGAAAGAGGCAGTGCTCTAGCAGCAGCAGTAGCAGCAGCAGCTTTGGCAACTATGTCAAAACTATTAAATTAGAAAAATCCGATTTCGGATGTAATAATGCTATTGAACCCATTGATTTTTTGAGAGCGTTAAAATTGGATAAAGATCCCTTAGCTGCGGAAGTAGATCCTAACTTTCTGATTGAAATGCAGCAGATGTTAGCGCACGATGAGAGCGTGGGTGCGATGCGGGGCACTTTAGAGTGTCCGAGTGGTGAGCTGTGCACGCAAGCCAGCTCGTGCGAGTGCACCAGCCTGCCGCAGTGTTCTGACGATCTCTCCAGCATTGATGACAACACAGAGGCTAGCTCCGAGTGCCTATCCCTCGTAGACTCTGAGACGTTCGAAGTATCTGCTTTCACTAAGTGGCCCGTTAAGAAAAGAAGAAAGAACCTCACTGGTTGGCCAAAAGTGAAACGGAAACGTGCTGTTCCTTCAGTGCCCATATCTGAAGATAATGACAGCGCCCAGGGGTTCGATGATCATGTGCCCATGAGGCGCAAAAAGGCCCCACGAGACCAAGTCTCATCTGCTGACGAAGCTGATCGACGAGCTTGCCCGAGGAAGAGAAGCGCTCATGTGGATGTGTTAGCTGCTCGTCTGCGTAGTTCTAAATAACCAAGAGTTCTGTTGATGTACGGAGTCCGACAGCTGTAGGTATTGCAGCTTCCTTTTATTGGTCAGGTTCGATTTTATACGGTTTTATTATCATTTGTGTATCGTTTAGAGCGCTGACCCCATGTAAATGGAATTGTGTTATCTTTACTTTTGGAGTAGGTATTTGCCCGATGGTGCGCATATGCCTTGAGTGCTCTCCTGAGGTAGCAATGCTTCTCCTGTATCGTAAGTGTTGTGTGAGCCGCGCGATCAGACATAAGCCGTAGACGTAGGTAGCAGTTCGCTACAATTTCACACATGCCCCTCAATTGTTTCTGGTGCGTTGGTTTGCCTCAGTACAAGTAGTCCTCGCTAGAAGTTATGCATCTGCTCTTGATTATGAGCGCTTCTGCGCAACACTCTACCTAAAGCAAATCTTCCGAACTATGCCCACATAATTTTTTGCAATACCTAGTGCAGAATGAAAGCGAAAAGGATTGCTGATATGCTACTACATTCAGTTGTAATTAAATAGTTATAATAGTGAGAAAAGAGCCTTTAAGTGAAAATTTTGTGTCTTTACCTTTTACAGTTCTATTTGATCCAAATGAAATTATATTTGATCCAGATGAAATTGAATTTGATCCGAATGTAATTAAATTTGATCCAAATGAAATTGAATTTGATCATACGGGGTGAGGGGGCACATGTAGACGTGCACCGAGCCACACGGGGTACGTCACATGGCATTGCAGCGTTTATTAGCAGTCTATTTGTAAGCCGTTTTCAGGTTGATTCCAAGAGTTTTGGCGAGGGGTTTCCAATCTTTTTCATCTTTGTAGGCATCGCAGACTCTCTTTCTGTCATCCGCCAATATCTTCTTGTATTTCATGCTCACAGAAAGTTGAAAAAATGTTAAGTATAGTTGAAAAAGCTGTAAAAATGGGCCGTGCATGCAGTGTACTGGTATCCTGTATAATATCTTTAAAAATTTTCCCTTTATTAGGTAATACTTTATGGATTTTAAAAATTTTTCTTAAACTTTCTTCCACCAGAGACTTTTATTTTGTCAATTGGATCAACTTCAATTTCGTTTGGATCAAGTATTATTACATTTGGATCGAATTCAATTTCATTTGGAACAAATTTATTTCGTTTGGATCAAATTTATTTCATTTGGATCAAATAGAACTGTGAAAGGTATAGTTCACCTGTGACTCTATTCATTACTTATAAATAATAATCTTGTCGCCGTTACTAAACCTTAAAGTAATTTCAGTAAATTTCTTCCGTGACATACACAGCATGTACAGACCATGCCCATCCAACCAGACTGTGTGTGCGTGAAACGCATTTTGGAGCACTAATCTCGGCCACCTGTAACTACAAGTTTGGAAAGCCACTCAAGTTCTTCATGACACGAGTACGACCTCCGAGGACTACCTGAACAATCGTAGATCTCATGCACCGCTGCTCTCTGCTGCTCTTATCAACTTACCATCGCACCGTAATGGCCTCTTCGTTCTTCTTCCTTTCCTCTGCTCGCAGGCAAAGCGTGGACCCTGGGTCGAGGCGAGTCAAGCAGACTCGTCGCATAGGAGTAGTCACTCCGTACGAGGTTCCATGCGTTGCCTTAACCTTGCTGGGCCTGATCCCTTCAAGCTCTACTCTCAGTCTGTCTTTGTTCTTACCCGGATTGTTTTTGCCATGCCTGGCGATCTTACGTGCATGGGTCTCCTGTTCTCCGTTTTCTTCTGTAGAGGGGCATAAGCTAATGTGATAACAATGATCGTATTCCTAGATACGTACATAGGTTACTTATGCTAATGCACCCTGCGGCCCAAACTGATGCAACGGAGAACCTACATCGGCACCTCTGCAGTGTTGATGCTTGTAGTCAAAGTTCTACTGAGGAGATGCAGTGCAGCCACTGCAGCTTCAGCTCCCTATCCACTATATATTGGGTGCTTACTCACTCGCTTTATTGGTTAACTGGTCCCTCTCTCCGTCACAGTCTGAAGGAATTAGGAGAAAGTTCATTTACTAAATAACAAGATGCGGGGCCGGAAGTTCGAGTCCTGGTTACTTTCTATAATATTAATAGCGTTGTTCCTACGTTCTTGTGTTACGCTCTTCATTGGTAGCAGATAGCAGTAAATTAGATCTATAATTAGTTCGGTTGTATCCATGATACGGAAGATGAAGTCGAGTTCGGCTGCATGAACGTGCACATTAAATTTGAATGTGATACGGGCAATACAATTGTACAATACATCACATGTATATTTCCCTTGCGCACTAGCAGTGTTGAGTAGAGCTTTCACAGCAAAGGAGCTGGTGATGGTGACCCACGCGGGCAGGAGTGAACGGGGACAAATAGCGCATTGTCTATGACCAGCTCAATAGCACTTGACTTTTGCGAAAAAAATGGAGATAACGCATTAACGATCATCCAACGGGTCACGGGCAGTTTAGTGTACTATAAGACTTTACATTTGATCGTTACTGTAGAATTTCCGGGGATCTGACCTGAAAGGCCCCCGCCAGACTGTGAAATTTTCACGGGTGTAGCTAGTTGCAATCATTGTCGAATTACTACATTATCTGAAACCCCCTTGCGTAGAAAAGTAGTTAGGTAGCTACTGTACTATTGGACATCCTTTTGAGCGTGGCACCCGAGAGGCTCAATCGCATGTCTTCCTTTGCTGAACTTCGTGGCAGTTGAAACTCCGTACTGAACAAAGGCCAAAACATTTTCAATTCTTATTGCAGCCAAATTTCGAAACTGATTGTTTTACTGTCTCATTACCAGGGGGTCTCCCTCAAGGGAGTGTTATTTCCTGCGCATGTTATCTCGTTTCCATAAATCATATAGCTAGCCGACAACTTACCAAACACTATTGACTCATCACTGTACGTGGACGACGTTGCCATGTTTACATCAGGAGCCACCACTAGAGCCGTCGAACGACAGCTGCAACTTGGCTTAAACTCCCTATCGAACTGTTGTCGAACAGCGGGTACCAGCAAGACTGTCAGCTTTCATGCTTGTAGGAAACATAAATGTCCCAAACTATTACCAAACTTATCACTAAATCACCAGCCCCTACGCTGCGTCACAACTTATAAATACCTGGGACTCCTTTTCGACAATTCATTGACATGGCAGGAGCACATCCTTATCCTCAAGAAACGTTGTATGATGACACTTGACCTCTTGAAAAATATAACATCCAGACGTTGGGGAGCAGATCGTACCTCCGTCCTCCGGCATTTCATTGTTAGTGAAACCAAAACAAGATCATGGAAGCGAGGCCTATTCATCTGCCTGTACCTCCCTCTTGGAGGCGCTGGACCCCATACAAAATTCTGCAATTCGAATCACGACCGGCCTGTATCGCACATCTCCTAAGGAGAGTCTCCTTGCAGAGACTGGTTTGCTTCCTCTAGAACAACAACGCGTATATAAAATTATAAATGCCTCAACTACTACTCTCGCATATGTGCGAACACCTCACATCCGCTGCATAGCGCGGTGGAAAACGAGGGACTTGTCAACCCTCTTCCTCACAAGCCAGCTCCTCATTTCCTTAACCGTACTAAGAACCTTCGTGTCAAGTACTATATTACAGAAGACTTGGTCCTTCCCGAGCTGCCTTCTGCAGTCCCACCATGGAAGTGCCCCGTTGTCCGGACTTGTCACGACCTGGCTACCTCAAGAAAGAACGACTACACTACCTATCAACTGAAATCCCTTTACCTGGACCATGCACGGATGCACCAATATCTGGCACGCATCTACACCGACGATTCTAAGAGTAGAGAAGGAGTCGCATACTCTCCTAATCACGGCCTTTAAAATTCCTCTCGCCATATTTCTAGCCTTTCGTCTTCCTATACATTAGAATTATATGCAATCTACGATTCTTTGAATTATGCTGAAACCATGCCCCCACACATCACCTGTCATCGTTACAGACTCGAAGAGCTCAATCGGAGCCATTGCTCACTATAATCCAGTACATGCAGTGATAACCATAATACAATGCCGTATCGCAAACAGCACTAAAACCTTTACTTTATGCTGGGTACC
>LQNS02278096.1:8936884-8950638 GCA_001587735.2 Parhyale hawaiensis | reverse complement strand
CATAATTTTGCTAGTTTGTCAATTTGAAAGCAAACAATGCCAAATACAAATGCAAACTGTCAAAGCATAATGGCGAATGTACAAAGATTTTTGAATATTGTCAAAAACAAATGGTAGAATGTTCAAAAGCAATTGAAAAAAGGTGTAAGATAATCAAAAGGTTTTAGCAATTGTCAAACTATTTCAATGATTGACAACATTTTTCAAGATTGTCAAAGAAAAATTTAATCATTGTCACACTCAGTTTCCGTTTGTCATTTTATTTTTATCATTGCCAAAGTGATAAGTATTTTGTCAAAATGTCTTCAATTGTCAATATGTTTTGCTAGTTTGTCATTCAAAGAGTGGATTTTATCAATCCGTTTTGAATAGTGTCAAGGCGTAATGAGCATTGGTTATACTGTATTGCACATTGTCAAAATCAGTTGTTAAATTGCTCAAAAGCAATTGCAAAAAGGTGTAAGAAGGCGGATTGTGTAAGAGGTGGTGGAAGACTGGAAGCCAGAAGTGAGAAGACAACGAACCGCTGAGATGCAACACATAATGCATAAAACATAATACTGAAGGGGCAAACAAGCGTGTCTTCGTAATGCTTAAGAAAATAAATGGCTTCTCTCGACATTGCATGAGAAAGATTTGAATGAAACTAAGTTAATCAAAAGGTTTTAGTAATTGTCAAACTATTTCTACGACGGACAAAATTTTTCAAGAATGTCAATGAGAAACCTAATCAATGTCAAACTAAGTTTCCGTTTGTCATTTTATTATTATAATTGTCAAAGTGATATGCATTTTGTCAATGTGACTTCAATTGTCAATATGTTTTGCTAGCTTGTCATTCCCGGAGTGGACTTTGTCAAACCGTTTTGAATAATGCCAAGGGGTAATGAATATAGGCTAAAATTTATTGCACATTGTCAAAATTAGTTGTTAAATTGGTCAAAGGCAGTTGCAAAAAGGCATAAACGGTACGTTTGTGATATTTGCCGATAACTTTTCCAGGATTTCTATTCTTTAATAATCAACTCTCGTACAGAATTCGTAAGCTCCTTGCTTTTTGCAAAGGTTACAACGTTCTTCTACGATGTCGCACGAAATAATGATCCCAAAGCTGTTCATGGACTATTGTAAACTTCTAACGTAAGATCTACAAGGTTCTGGAAAGTCCTTGAACAGTCAAATCATTTTTAAATAAAAAAATCGTTTCGTACGGATACGTTTTTCAACCCTAGAAAAACGTGTGAAATATCATATAATTTATATAATTCATTAATATCACCCGCGAACAAACTGAGGGAGGGAATAATGTTTTCGTTGAAGATTTAAGATATATGTTTTTTATATATCTTTGTATATATATATATATTTGTCTGTCTACTCAATAAGTGGTTGAAGAAGTTGAACAATCTTCATAATTTTTTGTAGGGAGTTTGGTGGGTTGACCTAGATGTGACCCATGCCAAAAAACTAGACCTAACTGGCCATAAAAAATGAATTTTCCTCCACCGGAGCAGATCGTTTCGCACTACGAGGCCTCCCATTTTTCCTATGTTATTATCAAGAGTGCAGGTGAGCGCAGCGCAAGTCTTGTTTTCCTATGTTATTATTGAAGAGCTAATCTCTGAGAAGGAAAGGGGCTGTGCCCTAGCCTCGCTCATCAAAAAGGACTTAGTTGAATTTGCCCTTACCGCGGGTGATGGTCTTACGCCACTGAGTCGTTCTAGTAATTTTTGTTTTTGTTGACATATATCAATTGATGACACTTAAATACAAATAATGTATTAAAATATTTTTTTTTTTGTTCTCTAGATTTCTTAAATAAATAATTTCATGGTGTACGAATATTTATTTTCCCCCACTGTGTATGGTGTGTTTCACAGGTGAGGCATCAGTTTTGCTGTATTAGATTCTTTCCATTTTATCTACATCGATGCAGATGTTAGGACCGGAATTGAACATTGATCGCCAAATGCGGGAGCACTAGTGCTTTGTAGAGAGAGATGACAATGTCCTTATAGGTTCGTGTTGGTTGGGCATCAATTGTGTTTTTCTTGACGAAAAAGTCATAAAAACCCCAGGCACTCAATTTCTTTTCTACGGTTACAGATTTGGCATTATCTTGCAGTCTCACATCAATATCTTTCAAAATTGTCTATCTTTAATTTTATATCGATCATTTGTTGTAGTGTAGAGTGACCACAAGCCATTTAGTTGCTCAATGTTCTAAATTTTTCAATAAGTCAAAGTAGTTCTTTCTCATTATACGAAACGTCTACTGTTTTCACTCGGCTGCAAGAATTTGGGTCTAATTACCAAATAAAGAAGTGCCTTACCTATAGCATTCATCTTGCTTGCAGCAATAGTACAGTGAGCTCTCACAAAACTAAAATTCTAAGCCGACAAAAGCATAACGCCTGTAGCTATATAGAACTAGCAACGCTCATCACCTCTGATATGTTGAAATGAAAGTGGTGTACAGTCAGGAGCCAGGTACCATCCTTATCAGAACCCGAACCACTAAAGTGCACACTGACTAAGAGTTAATGTCAATTATATTTAATTTATTCTAAATCCTTAGCTGCAATTATATTGAATTTAATCTAAATCCTTAGCTAAGACTATTGAAGATATAGTTTTTTAATATAATGGGGGAAACCACAGTGTTTTTCGCTTGGCTGAAACCACACACTGCCCTAAACTTGATGAGCTACTCAAAATATCGGCTGGGTTTCATGGTTGATTGATGAACCTTCTAAAAACCGTATCGTTAATAAATCTAAATATTTCAAGCAAGAGGCTTACTGTTCATATATAGATGCAAGCGATGGGTTTATCAGCTAATGGTGGGTAACGTAACGATAAATAAATTTTAGGACATAAAAATAACCTACAGTTGATTGCAATTAATTTCATGTTGTTTTTCTTTAGACATTCCACATTCGCTGTAAAAGTACTTTGGAGCCGAGATGTCCAACACTAATTTATGTTTTTATGTTTATCAGTAACATAACTCAAAGAGTTATTAACAAATTTTCAAAAAAATTGTGGAAGTTATTAAAATTGTTAAAAGGCACTATTAAACTAAGTTTGGTGATCTGCTTGCCTGTCTGTTTGATTTTGTTTTTGTGTTAATGTTTCTCAGAATATAACTGAAAACGTTATCAACAAATCTCCATGAAATTTGCAAAAATTCTACTACTTCCGTGTAGTATTACTCTGTGATCTCTAATATTCTCTTTCTATTTTTTTTTCTCTTACTCTGCAAGAGAAATTTAGCTGGAAATGTAGCGTCGTCGTCCCGGCTCCACACTCCTTCATTTCTATGAACCTCCTTTGCCCACTACTGAGCCACTTCTAAGGCCGCGCACCAGGGCGTCCCATGGGATGGTTGAGAAAACCTAAGATCTTGGGAGAAAACCTATGCTTTGGCAGCTCTGGGTGCGGAAGGACAGTTGCATGGACGCGTTGAGAGCTCTGCATCCCAGCGAATTCTCCGCGGACTGTAATAATAACTGGGTCGGCATAAATGACAGATGGCTATAACTCTACGTTATACGGAAACGCATTAGCTAACACTTTCAGTACGAAAATATCTTTGCAATTCCGTGAGGAAGAAAAGTTTCACATTGTTGTCTTAAGTTCCAAATCATTTATTTTTGAGGTGGCTCGGCCCGTGTGGCGGCAGTTAACAAAAAATGAATTTTTTTGTAATCGTTAATTCATTAATCAAAATTAGCACTTCGATAACAGTTAATCCCTGAATTTGTTAGGAATCTATAACAGAAGTTATCGATATTATAGAAAAACAAGCAGTTGTCTCTCTAAAATAAAGAAAGCACCTATGGGAAAATAGCAAAATTATTAAATGATCTAAGTTATTCCTTATCGAGGCTTTTTAATGTATATACATTTTCTGTTAAATTTGTAACAAATTGAGAAGTAAAAATACTGATAAAGTAGCCGAAATAAAAAATATTAAGCATGGTCAACTCATCTTTTAATTTTCCTCTTCTGTGCTTTTTCCGTTTTTCGTTTAATAGATAAGCTAGCGGGACCCATAGAAATTCCACGGTTGAATAAAGTCAATACCTTCCAAAATGAACGAGACCACGTTACGTTATTGCAACTTACCCGATTTTAACCTAATGCAGCTCTTCTAACGTAACACACTTCGTCTAAGTTAACGCCCGTCTATTAGCCCAGACGAACTTTTTCTAACTCAGTGTCTGTCTACGCTAACACAATAACTATATTGTCTACGCTAACGTAACCCATAGGTGCCCCTGAGAATACCACGATTAGTTAATGTTCTCACTTTGTATAATGAAGTAATCTTATGCTACGCTATTATAACTCATTTTAGCTTGACCTAACGCAGCTCTTCTAACCTAACCTACCCCATATATAACGCTAGTCATAGGGCCCCGCCATCAAAAATGACGGCAGTAATTTTGTGATGGAGATTTTTATTGCTCCGGTTTTCCTTTCATCCCTGCAGGCCAGGTCTTCCCTTAATGAAACGCAAGTTATACAGCCAAGGGTTTTGCAAGAGCAAAATATCTCCCAGCACGATAAGGCGTGAATATCAGCTTAGAATTGGGCAAACGTTGAGCAGCAGTAAGAAAATACTGTATAGTTCAGCCAAAAGAAATCATCGGAAATGCTCAGGGCTTACCGTATCCTGGATACCAACCGATAGTTGAACCTCAAGCGTTTAAATTTGGCGGCAATGTAAATTCAGTATAAAAAAGCGTCATGTAAATTCAGTATAAAAAAGCGTCAGCTCAGCGTGAAGTTTCAACTGCTTCTAAGAGATTCAGCTAAGTAGAAATTCATCTAAAAAATATGCGCCATATAGCTTATGCTAGACAGGATCGAAAACTCTATCAAAGCTATTGCTTTAGACGAATCTCGTCTAACGAAACGTGGTAACGTTTCTCCGTACCCATCCGACGACACAGCTGTGCATGCAGTTTAAACCTGTTCAAATTCCCTTGAACAGAAGCACTGTTCTTCAGTAATATCTCAGACCCGTATCATCCTAATTGCCCTATTTGATACCGAAGGAACCTGTGAAAATTCAGTAAAAAAGAAGAATTGTTCTTCAATTTTGATGCCCTCGGAACCGTATCATACATACAAAGGTTGAAAAATGTCCAAAGTCAGGCTGTAAGACCATGGCCTTTGGGTATTCATACGCTTACAGCTATCTGAGGTACTCAGTCTTACAGCACCTACAAGCACTAGAGCTGGGGTGGGAATCTTCTTCGGCTGGTGATTGGGTTCTGTGCCAGATGACTAGGGTGGTGTGCAGGATAAAGAGACACTCTGCTATCTAATACTAAGAATGACAGTCGAGTGTTTATATACATATATTTATATATTTATTTATATTTTTGGTGTCACGCCCTTAACGAAATAGATAGGCGGAATTTAGCCCAGGTTGGAGGCTCTGGTTGTCCTCTCAAGCTCCATTGAAAGTGATGGGCAGACAATATTCTGGGTTGTAGAAGATGGCAAACGTATCTTAAAGGGACAGTCGAAATTCCAACAATGAAGACATCGCAGGCTTAGTCTGATTTGTACGAGTATTAGCTTCTCCATACGTCGAATCTACGGCAAAGTACAGGGTGACCTTATGTCTGAATGCGCTTCTTGCATTGCCGAAGTTGAAATCGCAGCACTGAAGATATCTGAAGCTTCTATTGGCACTATCATACATCTTGATTCGTAGTTTCTTCCCACAGATGATTTCGTTGCATCAACTATTCTTCCCACTTTGAGGCAATTGTCAACGAAACCGACGAAACATAAGTTTTCACGGGCAGTAGACAATTATTTCTTCTAGCTTGCTGTTTTCCTCTGACGAAGCAGTTTTCTCTTCATAGGTCAAAATTTGAGCACCTCAAATGAAACAGATATTTGAGGTGGAAATACGGTATCAACGGTATCTGTGCTACGGAGCGAACACATTGTATATAAGCTGTTATTTTGTTTCAGTTTATTAGAGTGTTTTATGCAAGATGTTACTTCTGCTTGTCTATATAGAAGACCTAAGGATGACAGCACGACAAAGGATCAATGAAGAAAAGAAGAAAATTAAGAAGCAAACAAGAGAAGTGGAGATTCCGCACCGGCCTAGAGACATTAGGCAATAGTGTAGGTTATTGCGTGAATTTTTCACGCACGAGTCCACTAGTACTACTAGAGTTCACTATTGATTATCAGCTGTAGAACAATGTGAGGTTACAGGTATTATGCAAAGCAGATACACTGGACCAGTAATAGCGCGGTCTAGCGGAAAGTGAGCTGTCGCTCACTGGTGCGGCTCCCTTTTATGGGTTTACGCCAGGGAGTGGCACCGTGCAATAAATGCAGGTAATCTCACGCTGGCACAAGGCAGTGAATCCTAATAATCATAATTTTATTGAAACTTGTACAGAATTTAAAAAAACTTAATACAGGAGATATCAATAGATAGATGTAATTCGAAATCAAGCATACAATTCTCAAGCCCCTTATCAGTTCAAGAAACTATACGGGCAAGCTTCTTCTACCCAAGACCTGTGAGAAGTAGGAACTAAGTTTTGAACTTGACTCCGTCTCTTATTCTTCTGTAGCTTATCTTAACTACATATCTGACTGGCCCTATTAAGAACGTCAGGCGCCACAAGCAAAGCGAACATAATATTTTGTGGAAGAAATGAAAGAGGTAGATAAGACACGAGTGAAATTTTCTTCATGTCTTTGATTTAAAAGTGACTGAAATTTTTTCATGAAGCGCTAAAGAAGACAGCTATGGTTGAACTTCGTTCCAGGGAAAATCAGAGCTTCTTGCAAGTTGAAGCTGCCGCTGTCTAACAGTGAAAAGCGTAACGTGCAGACACTGGGAGGACGGGTGGACTGATGGATGGAAATTCAAGCAATATTACAATATGGATATTTGACGTGCATAATTGCTGGAATAGCCTATATACTGTACATCATTATCAGTCCGATTTACGGTATCTATCAATTTCATGTCGCACCTGAATTACGCGTTTGCATAGGCCGTAGATACAACCAACCTCTTCGTATTCTGATACACTGACCAAATTGAATGTCGTTGTTGTTTATTGCTATGGCAGCGTAGCCCGCCGTCGAAAATGACAGCAAAGAAAATACTCATTCTACATGTTTATGGCAATGATTTTCTCATACGTTCTGATCGTACCGTGAATACGAATGCTAAGCTTCAAATTGGCCAGCAGCTATTGTCAGTTACCTGCGCCCTTGGAAGAAGTATAGGAGGAGGCGGAAGAAGGGACCTACGCTTCCTTCACTAGCAGTCCTCTTTTCATGGCACGAACTAGCTGGCTCGCTGGTTGCTAGCTGAAACGGATCACTTAGATGAATAGAGATATTCCTTTTGGCTTTAGAACAACAGCAGGGACGTAGCTAGGGTACTTGGCGCACGGAGACAACGCCAATTCAAGAAGTGTTTTGACATATCTTACTTAACCATAAACCAAAATTAAAATATCAATTACTGCACTGAAATTACGGCAACTTGACCTTTAATTGCGATATACTTAAGATGTATTCGGTTAAACATATCATACTAGAATATAAAGTGAACTTTGTGCAGGGAAAGTTAGTTCCAATTAAAGACTACTTAACTACGGGGTACTACATGTGTGAACGAATATAATGTGCATTATAATATAATTTGGGTAGAAAGAGAATAAGAGCACGTTTAATTGAGTCCTGAAAGTCGATCTAAGCCAAGACCTCTTGACTCAACTTGTAGGGAGTTGCAGATAGGAATTTCGATTTTATTTCTCGGATTCGTGGTGTAGGCGTTAGCAGCAACCCGATTACGTTGGGCCGAGCGAAAATTGTATTTTGCGGAGCGGAGTAAAAATCAGTTCTTGAAAGTATCACAGGTCTTGCTTACGGAAGTCCGTCGGTAGCCGACGATTATGCTTCTCCAGGCATCTGGCTAGTCTCGCTCGACCTGATGTGTTCTGGAGTGACTGTACAAGCCAATCCTCGAACCGCAGCGACGGCCACACGCATGGCAGCCATGCTGCTCATCCTGCTGCTGCTGCCCGCCACCCCGCATGTGGCAGCGCTCACGCCGGGCCTCAGCTGCAGCGTTGTAGTTTTCCACGAAGACTCTCCGGCCGTCGGAGTATATGTTCCTCCATACTTCCCTGTTGCCCGAGAGCTCCTCCAACCTAGAAGGATCCACGCCGAAACTCTTCATATTGCTTTTCGTGATATCCTTGTAGCGCTTTCGTTGTCCTCCCACCGTGTGCCGCCCCTGCTGCAGCTCCCCGCGCAGCACAAAACGTGGCAGGCGGTCTGGAGGCATTCGAAGCACATGACCAGTCCAACGAAGGTTCCGCTGCATGAGAATAGCCTCCAGAGGATCAGCACCCGCCCTCCGCCTGACCTCAGTATGAGGCACCCTATGCCACCACTTCAGTCCTAGTATGCGCATCAGGCACCGAGTGTGGAATGCTTCCAGCAGCTTTAACTGCTTCCTGTATAGAACCCAAGTTTCAGAGACATAGAGCAGAGTTGAGACACAAGCGGCCATGTAGACAGCTACCCTGGTTCCGATAGAGATGTCAGCGCTAAGAAAAACCCTCTGAGACAGCCTCCCAAACGCACCGGCTGCCCTTCCAATACGTCGTTGGACTTCGTTGTCCATTCGACACGAGCTCGACAAATTTGATCCGAGGTAGACAAAGTCCTGCACAACCTTGATTGGGTGGCCACCGACTGCCGCGCGCGGTAGCTCAACCGCTCCGTCTCCAGCCCCCTGCATCAGGACTTCGGTTTTGTCGGCATTTATAACAAGACCCGCCTCCGCGTAAGCAGCAGCAACGGCATCCAGAGAGCGCTGCAGCCCGTCCCGCGTGAGAGACACCAATGCCATATCATCGGCATACTGAAGTGCAGACAAAGGGAGATGGGACACTTTGCCGGAAGCGTGAAGGCGCTGCAGATTGAAAAGACTCCCATCGAGACGGTACCTCAATTGTACTTCATCTCGAGGCGCCACCCGCCGATCCACAAAGAAGCTGGTCGCCGCCAAGAATAGATTAAAAATGACTGGCGCCAGAACGCATCCCTGTCTGACACCAACAGTCACCGGGAAACTGCCAGACACCTCCCCGCCAAAAACAGCCCAGGCGAAGTTTTACGCACTGATGAAGCCAGTTGCTTGTTTTTCTCATCCAGAAATTTATGAATTTTTTTTGCCTTGTCATCAAACCAATCCTGATGTCGCCTACGCTCGAATCCCAAAGTTTCTTCCGCACAGGCCAGAAGAGACTGCGCTGCCGCACACCACGACTGCGACAGGTCACCGTCGCAGCCGGGAAGGCCCGCTATTGCTCTCTGGAAGGAGCAACGCGCTGCATTATTCCGCAGGCTGCTCACTTTTATCCTCCTCTGCACAGGATGACGACGGTGGGATGGACGGACTCGCAGATTTAACTGAGTGCGAACTAACCGGTGGTCAGTGTCGCAATCCGCTCCACGCATTACTCTGGTGCACACCACATCCTTCAGGTCTGCTTGCCTCACAAGCACGTAATCGATCAGATGCCAGTGGCGGGAACGTGGGTTCTGCCATGTGCCCATGAAAGCATCCCGCATTTGAAACATTGTGTTCGTAACGGCAAGTTCAAACTCCGAACACGCCGAGAGAAGTCTGAGTCCATTACCATTGCACTTGCCGATACCGTGCCTACCGATGACTTTCGGCCACAACTGACATTGCTGCCAGACCCGAGTCGATTAAGGGTCAACGCCTGAAATTGGAATTGACGAGTCGAAACCACGGCACTTATAGGGCGTTTCGGATAAGTTAAATTGAGTGGGTTTGGCTTAGATCGACGCAGTCGAAGCGTCATTAGAGGTAGTGATTGGGAAGCCCTTAAACACCCGTATGAAACGAACCGTTAACATGTTCATGGTGGTTAACGCAGGCAGCTAGCTGCAACTTATAGGTAGAATAAGCATAATCTTTTCAAACATGCACTTCATAGAAGACACCTTATCCATTTTATCAGCCTTTAGCTCGTGAAGCACTGCATTTAATTAACTTGTTCTTCACGTATGCTTCAATGCTTGTCCACATTATCGAAGTCGATCTATTCTCTAAGCACAAAGTAGTTTCCGTTTAAATATAATGAAATTTCATAAAATGAAAGCTTTTGAAGACTCTTTTTTATCCGATTCTAGTTTAATATTATGGTCTCGGTGCCACCTAAACAATTCACTTATCGCCTTCACAAGTAATGCAGACTTCAACCTGACCGCAATCTTCGCCCCAACTAGGAAACTTACAAGCACTGCACTGATTCCTACTCTAATAAATGTCCGCTACACTCAGAGGAGTTTGGTAATGCTGTCGACCAGTTTTACAAAGCTGTGGCGCAAAAGACGCAGGGCCCCAATAATACCGGCGAATTTGACCAGTTCTACTTCTCGTTAGGTCATCGCCCTCGTAGTGTCAGAAACATTGCTACTAAACTCCCGATAAGCAAAGAATGAGTTTCCCTGGTAACCAGCAGACATCCACTTTTGTAAAATGTGAAGTCAACATGACGGTACACGTGCCAAGCGGGAAGACCGCGAGTATTGGTTCGTGCTGCGGACGTACACGGTTGCAGTCCACTAAAGATGATGAGAGCTATGACTTGGGGACGGAAAACAGTTTTGCATCGTACTGCCTATTCCCAACAATTGTGCAATTGCAGGTGCTCCGTATTGACTCTGGCCAGCTAGAGCACCCGCAATTGCATCTAAACGTCGAAAATGCTTACTCAGCAAGCCAAACGTCACAGGAATCCCTCTATCCTATAGAAAGTCAATTACCGCTACTACAGTAGAACTCCTCATACAGCGAGTCCTGCAAGCTAGATCCCGAAACTAGAAAAAACAAGGAACATGTATACAGCACCACCTAGGAGGAATGATAACCATAGTCAACGCCATTTTGAGACTATGGGAAAAGGGTATAGTTAAACTTAATCGGTACAATATTAAATTGTACAACTTCATGACTTCCTATAGTCTTAGGCAGCCAAAGAAAAAGTTTTACAAAGGTAGAGGTAACAAGCATACTGTAAAACATGTCATTTTGAAACCTTGACTCTGTTCGAAACCGAGACAGAATACCTATCGATATTTCTGGAATTTCAATGTGGCGCCGGAGAGCGCAACGCTGTAAGAAATTGTTAGGGCGTTGACACGTTACTCAAAAGAATGAGTATCGTAATCTTTTCGTCTCAACGTTATATTTAACTCCCGTGTACACAGCTTTGAGACTGCCAAGAAAAGGTGTAAAAGTGTTAACCATCAGTGAAGTTTGCTCCGCAAGTGCTGTAAGTTGACTTTCGTACGTTTCATTATATCTGGGGGGATTTGTTACTCATAATTTTTTGCAAGTGTGTGCTATTTAAATGGGCACATCAACGCATTCGGACGAAAATATAACGATACTCGTTCTTTTTACCAGCGTGTGGCATCGTCATAACTGCCTTTGCTAGGTTTCAGTATGCTAGTTCAATATCCTACTTCTTTGCCTCAGTGATGTAATGGCACCTTTTTGTAGCTCACTGCAGATCCATGAACTGATACTGTTGGTATCCGTGGAAATGTCTTCGTGGGACTAAAAAATTTCTGACTAACGGAACCCAAAGTGTAATTCACAGCAACACGACCGCACGTGCTCGATGGAATCTGGAATCCGCAAGGCACTGTGCATTGCCCCAAATTCTTTTTCATCATGGTTAATGATATGGAATTCTGTGCAAACTTATGGCTCTTCCTTCGTTTGCAGATGATAAATGAATATTAATCGCCGAACAGTCAGTGGAAGACGTGCGCGCTGTTCAGTTAGATTACCCATCTTTTTTTCGGTGGTCATTGGACAATAACATGATCTTCAAAACAACAAAATTTGAACTTTTACGATGCAGAAAACCCCATCTCTTTTTAATCAACATCGTGCAATGCAAGTGATACCTTTACCTTTGATACTTTTGATAAAACTTCGAACGAGCTCCAAATGACGTTATGCACGCCACCTATCTTGTGCACAGGTGATGCTGCAGTCCGTGACCACCGGGATGGCTAACAGCGAGTTATCCCCACAGTTCACGTAGCCGCTTACAGCAGGTTTATCTGGCACTTTCAGTAAGCATGCGTCCAGTAAGTTTTTAAATTTTGCAGTCTCTGTACCAATGACATTTCGAATGCGACGAGGCATTTTGTTGAACAATTTCGCCCCTCGGACCACGAAACTATTAGAATACTTTGTGGCTATCGCATCACCACCAATTTGGACCGGAATTCGCACTTCACAAGTGCGACTAATACGGATTGAGTGTCTGGCCTGGATTCGCCTATTGACGTTGATAGTAATTCCTTCTAGAATTTTCCCAACATATATATGATTGTAAAGCGCTCGAATCTAATTTGAATTAAGTACATTTGAAGCTTAGCAAGTCTCTTGGGATAGTTTAAATCTTTTATGCCTTGGATTTTGGCAGTGAACGATCTCTGGATCGCCTCAGGCGCTCTAAGTCTTTCCGTTTGCTTGGCATCCAAAGAGGTGAACAGTATTCAATCCTTGACAGTATCAGTTGCTTCCATAAGGTGAGCATTGTGTCTGTCTCTTGTGAAGGGAAAGTTCGAAGCACCCATCCGCTTCACTTCTTGCCCGAGGCAACAACTCTAGGCACATGATTTTCAAAAGGGGCATTATCTTGTATTCTCACCCAAAATCCCTTAAAATTTGCTTTCTCTCGATTTCGCCCCAATCTTTCGTCGTGGAAGACGTAGATTCAGTGAAGGAGCTTTTTCCGAATCGTCAAAGTTCAAATTTTGATTCGTTGAAGGTCATGTTGTTAACCGATGTCCAGTGAAAGCTGTTGGTTTGATCAAATTGCACATTCCGTACGTTTGCCATTGATTGCACCGCTGCTAATATCCGTGGGTCATCAGCAAACGATGAGGGAACGGCAAACTTGCACTGGTGACCCATATCATTTATCATGATGAGGAAGAGCATTGGACCAAGCACGGTGCCTTATGGGACTCCACTGAGTACCGGCAGTCGTTTGGACACTTTATTATTTATAATTACACTTTGGGTTCGGTTTGTCAGTAATGCTTCGATCCATCTAAAACATTTTCCACGGATGCCCATGTTGAAGAGTTTGAGTAGTAGTATTGCATGGTAGCAAAGAATAAATGCATTACGTCCACACTTTTACTTTGGTATAGTAGGTCGAGAACATAGTCATAATGCTCAAGCAGCTGCGAAGTGGTTGAACGTTTATTATTATTATATTTAATCACACCAGACTGGCGACGTAGGAACGGAGAAACTCCATGAGGTTAACAAACCCCCACGCAACCAGCCCAGCGGGCGGAGAAAACAAACGAATGAAAAAAAAAGAAGATCCGAGATCACAGAATAGCTCCTTGTACAGATCGTTTAAAGCTGCCAATACCAGCACCAGCAACGACAGAGCCATCAAGACAATTCCAAACATGTACACACGATGGAGAAAAAGAACGGGAATACTGGCCCCAACGACATCGTAACGGTTCCAAGGCAAACTCATGATGAGCACCAGTCCGCCGAGTATACCTCACCCGAACAAATGGATCCGGAAGAAACTCAGACAGTGGATGACTGGGGCAGTTATAGATTTTATACAAAAAACAGACCCCACCAACTCTGC
>LQNS02278096.1:8921376-8935334 GCA_001587735.2 Parhyale hawaiensis | reverse complement strand
GGGCTCATCAACCGTCCTTACCGTTATGAAGCGGGAAGGGACATAAGCGTGCACCATGGCAGAGAGAAACCGATCCAAAGTAGACCCAGGATCAGTAGACTCTCTCACATCACCCCAAGGTAGCGCAAGGATGGCACCAGAGACAGCATCCCAATTCACTCTGGATTTCAAAAATATTTCACGCCTAACAGTGACTCTGGGGACCCGCTGACGAACCTGCAGCGTCGGAGAAAGGGTACAATGGTCCGAGGAACCAACGAGAGACACCACTGAGACTCCAATCAGATCAGAAACATCAGTCATCAGTATGTCAAGAACACCTCCTAACAAATTGGTAGGACCTTCAACCAATTGCTCACAACCAGAAGCACTCGCGAAGTCGAAGGCGGCATGACCATGGCAATCAGTCCTCCCATGGCAATCAGTCCTCCCAATTAAAGTCACCCATAAAAGTAAAGGCAGAACGCCTATCCGAGGACTGAATTCTAGCCATTGCGTCGAAGAGACAATCAAAGATCCCATCATCAGTAGAAGGGCTGCGATATATCGAGAACAATCAACAAGGCGAAAGCCATGTAAGCAGGTTACTGCTTTCTAAATGATGTACTAGGTGTTTTCTGAACACCATTTCACACGTCTTCACTACGTTGCTGGTCAGGAAGACTGGTCTATCGTTCCTGGATCCATGCTATTTCCAGCATTAGCAATAGGTGGAATAATCGCGTGCTTGTAGGTGAGTGGAATTACTCCATCATCCATGGATTTTCGTCACATAAGGTATAGGGGGTAAGAGATGCTTAGCCTGATGGGAAGAAATAGAAGAGGATGGCTGGTACAAACTTTCTCGTTACCTACTAATTACTTCTTGGAAACAGCTGCTTTACTATGGCGTGGAAACTGCTTCATCATTGGGCGCCAAGCAAACAAAATGATTTAGAACTCCCTGAAACTCTCCGGAGTTCATTTATTGTAAAAATTCGAGCCTTATGAAAATTTTTGGAGGTTTTGCAAATCATCGCTGCCTAGATAATTCTGGAAGGAGTTTCTGTTATTCTAATTGAGAGAATTGTGACCAGGCACATGGAATGTACTGGAGGTACTTGCAAGATACTAATTCTGACCGAAGATGGCGGCACCGCAGTTGCAACAAAATATTCTGTGTACCAAGTTGCTTCACCGTGTGAGGTAAAAAGCTGTTCTTCAAGATACCTCGTCACATTCGAAATGCTCCAAACATTAAGGATGTTAAGTTTAAAGCTCACTGGACGCAGACTTACTGAAAGTACCAGAAAAAACTGCAACTGTTAGTGGTTGCGTGCACTGTGGAAATAACTTGGCGTAGGATCTTCCATTGCTGGACCTTTCAGTGTAGTTTAGATAACATTTCAACCAGCGGGTGGTGTCAAGTATACCACCTGGACCTCCTACGAAGAAAATTAAAGTTAGTTAACCTTATCTTACAAAGGAAACAACAATGTTCAGCCGGTAGACGCTGAGGTTGAGAGCTTAAACTCTTGCAAATGTTCCACGAATATATTTTTTCTTGTAGGTGTGTCATCTGCCTCGCTTCAAGAACCGATTAAGTCCCTGCCTAGGCACTTTCATGTCGATAATTGCTTCCCATAGGTACCTCCGTCAAGGAGATAATGCTTTGGTAGTGTTTGATTCTTTGTCTGTTACCAAGATAACTCAAAAAGTTATGGACGAATTTTTACGAAATTTACAGAGATTGTTAGGTATATTAGGAGGAATAGATGATTAACTTTTGTTGAAGATCCTGTTTTTGTTTGCTGCTTCTTTTTTCTTAATGTCATAACTCAAAAAGTTACTGATGGATTTATTTGAAACTTACATGAGTTGTTAGGTATATCACGAACAGCAGATGACAAATTTTCGTGACGATCCGTTTCTTCGTTTATTTGCTTGGCTCTGCGTTTGAATTTATGTTTGCTAACAAAATAGAATAGTTTAAAAAGTTTTGACGCGATCGTTATGAAATTACAGGAATTGTAACAAAAGTTAAAAGGCACAAATGACCTAATTTTGGTGATGATCTGTGGGTCCGTTTGTGTGTTTGACTCATGTTTGTCAAAACGCTTGTTAAGACCTAACTCACGAACTTACAGACGGATCTTCAAGAAAGTTACAGAACCTTTTACTACTGTCAAAAAGCACAAAAGACCAAATTTTAATGCTGGGAAAGAGGAAAGAATATTTCCAGAACCAACTTAAATTTTTTGTAGACGTTGTATTGTTTTTTTTTCACAGGTATGCCCTTTCAGAGTGCTCTAGTTTGGACTTTAGAGTCTACTCGGTGCTCGGCTGATCAATATCTACATTTGTTCATGCGAGGGTGGAATTTCTGCCAGTCTTAGCCCCACACGACAGGGAGGCACGAATTATATAAATACGTATTGATCTTTATTATAGTGTTTCCATTAAAAACATTGTGATGAAGTCATTCTAAAGTAAAGTAGGCAGTGTAGCCCTCGTTTCGCTATATGTATTTTCGATACAAAATGTGCTTTCCACTTAATTACGGCAACAGAGATGATATTTTTAGGTGCATGTGGGCGCTGTTCACATTGCCCGAAGAAACTTAGGCCAGTAGGCGGTCGTGACCTGGAGAGCGTCAGCTGCTCTCACTGTTTTGAGCAGCTTGTGGAGGCTGGTAAGTCGCATCAGGTCAAGTCTAAACGCTGAAGAGTTTATTGGCACGAGACTCTCGCAAAATTGATGAGTGTAGACTGATGACATGTAGACTTTATGGTACACGATTTCAGATGACCATGCGCTACAGAAATAATTGAACTGAATGGCTTGCACCCAGTTCTATTGAGCAATAGCAAGCGCAAAATTAGAACACTCAAGGGCATAAGACTATCACCCACGGTGGGGGTAATTTTCAACGCCGTCATTTTTTATGCCCCGCGTACTCTAGAGTTTTGGCATTTTTCACATCTACATCAACTCATCTGACTCCCTACAAAAAATTATGGACATTGCTCAACTCCGTCTCCCTTTTATTTTTGGGTGGACAAACAAACAAACAAACAAATTTTCAACTGAAATTAGTATCATCTCTCTCACTTTGTTCGCTAGTGTTGACTAGTGCAGTTAGCCATCGATAGGAAACGACGATTGCAGAGTAAATAGTTGGGGCACATTCTACTCACATTTTTTTAATTACATGGCTTCAAAGCTAAGGAAGAACGCACAATAGACTAAAAATTTTCCGTTAACAGAACTTTTGAAATAAGCATTAGATCGCACATAAAACAAGATTAAGACAACTGGACTAAAATTTGGTTTCACTCTAAGCAGCTAAATGCTACGCTCGCATACGAACTACTTTTCAAAAATATACTATGCAAAATGAGGTCGTACATTGTATACATTTTGTGCTATGTCTCATTTTGGCAACCAAGTCTATGTGGAAAACTCTAAGACGCAGTGAAGCGAATACAAGACAAATTGCACTGCAAGAGACGCTGTTAGCGTGTCCTTATAATACTTTGTGCGGACGAGTTTTCATAAATTGGGATTTTTTTGCACTACGTACGCCGTGCATTGCGTGGGAAATTACCATAGCGAATTCCCATTATGACCTTGCCATAAGTGTCATCCAGTTCACACAAAACTGGCTGAATGTTCATTGTAAGATAAAGAGAATTGAAAGATATTATTTCCTGTGCATTAAAATAAATAGTTGTGCCGAAGTGACATTCGGGTTGTTCCGAAGTAATTGTTCCATTTAAAAATTGAAGAGACTAGGAACAGCCATTGGCACAAATTCAGAGGGCAAACTTGATGAAGTTTTTGACTCACATTTTCTCACCGTATACCTTTTTAACATTGAATTGAGCAACGACTTAATTGTCATGTTACACGCTCCTGGACACGATCTTCTCAGTGACACTTGCACCCTGGCATTACGGTTACCATTTGTCAATCCGTGTTTTCGAATTTCGTTTTAGAATTTTTACCAGTTTTGCCAGTGGGTTATCTGAAAACAGCTAGGCTTCTTTATGATGAAACTATCATTATTTTTGATTCAAATTATTTTAACTGAATAAAAACACCAATAAATCAAGTGCATTGATACTAACCTCTTAATACAAACAGAAAACATGCTAATGAGAAGCACAATTAGTGAAACAACTATTTCAGGAGAAAGGGAGTCTATATGCAATATTTTTTCCCGTTAAGAGAAGTATTTAATATCCAACGTAGGTACAAATCGAACGTTTGATCTTTGGAGTGCGGGGCGTTATAGTTCTGCCCTCGTCCTCTGTCTCCGGTTCGTGTCGTAAAAGGTAACAAGTGCAGGGTCGACTTCGTGAGCCATTCAGCGACAGGGTTGCGGAACACTCATGGTTGAGAAGAAATGCGCATAAGAGAAGAAATGTGCTCCATGGAGCCAGTGGGACCCAGAAAGCTTAGCTGGCTGTCCAGTAGTCCACGGTTTTCTCTCTCTACTCGGCGGTTACACAACCGAAGGCTGCTTTCTTCCTTTTTGTAAGGTCGGTGGTAGCTCTCGCACTGCCTACCATAGCTGTCGTCCATCGCAGTCAGGCGCAGCTGGGGCGTATTAGCCTACTTCTGTACATTTTGAGCGCTCTACAGAGTCAACCGTCTGTCCTGCCTCTGCCGCTTATTGTGTATACACACTTTAAACTTCACTTTTCTTCTTTCTGTGACGTTTATTTACTTTTTATTTATTGTTTTGCGGTAACCTGGACCACAAGAATTGTCTTCCCTAATGAAACATGAGAGACTTGGAGCGAACCTCCCGCAGTCACTTTCATATGACCCCCCGTCCACACGATCAAACTTTTGTCAAAGTTTATGTTTTGCTCCTATTCTCAAACCCGAATGTGCTGTTCGCAGCAGCAAAACCTCCAACTTGAAGTTGTTGAGGTTCCTGGAAGACAAAAAACACACTGTTCGAGTACACAACGAATTGTAATTTGACATTGTCGAATCTTTTATTGTGTGAATGGTATAAGTAAATGCAAACAGCTTTATTTTGGTGTGCTATGCCAAATTTCTTCAGCTGTATCAATGTTCCTGCTTTTATTTATCAGCGTTTGTTTCTAACTTCTGGGAGGAAAGGAACATTTGGCAACTCTTTGTGGCTAATGACTAAATATTGAGAGTTATGACTCCCTTTTTCGTCCACATGAAAAAAATTGAAGAAGAAAATGCCTGTGCAATGATACCAACATCGATAATAACTTGAAATAAAATTTTTGAAATGTGCTAGCTACAAATGAGCAGTTATATGCTTTATTTCTGAGAATTAAAAAATAGTTTTGGCCCTACTTTAAGCTTCAATGAATGAAATGGATTTATCCAACAGTGAAATGAAATGGAATACGAGTTTTGGCACCTAATCTTTCTTTCTCATTCAAGTGCTTTTCAGGATCACTGATCGGTTAATCCAGTGCGTGGAGCCCCTGCCGATAAGGGCTATCCTGTGATATTTTGATTCATTTAGACTAAGGACGTGTTCGATTGGCCCGTAAAAGCAAGCCTTCGAGGCTTGACTTCTTCGAAATTTTAAACAAGTTGCTGGTTTCGATCCGTTTATGCGAGTTTCAGGCGTTGCATCCAAGTCGCTAACCTCTGAGACTTCGAAGAAATCAATGCTATTCTATAGAACTGAGTTTCAGTCGGCTGCGCATGATCGGGTTAATACTAACACTTATATAGTAAGTCTAAGTGTTGAAGCCAAAGTTCCCGTCTTCAATTCCGGACAAGTCAAGTCGAGTGAGCCTGGCTTAGATCGACTTCGAGGACCCAATCGAATACGCCTAACTAATATGGTTCACTAGAAAGTCATACTACAGAATATGGAGACCAGCTGGCGTGGAGCACTTATTGCCTGGGAATTTGCGCGAGGTGTCTGATTGTAGTGTTTCCGCTCCAGTCTAGCTGTATGCATGCAAAAGACTTCTTCGTGTTACTGTTGACAGAGCCTTCTGTTTTTCTTCCAAGAAGTAACTGATCTTGTGGACGCTGCTTACCCTGCGGTGTTGTTGTGCTGTGCCGAGTTAGTTGCATCTGGTTACAAGGCACAATGCACAGATTACACTCGAGGAAAGTTCGCTGCCCTATCCACAGGCCTTATGAATTTGAGCCTATATTTCATAGTTTGCTCATATATTATTGGGGTCGGCTTTGCGCATCCAGGTTCCTTTTTCTAGTCCTCGATTTACGTTCAGTATATTTATTTTCAGGTCTTCAATATATGCACTCTATGATTTGTTTATTCTACACATTCTGGCAACATGATGGTCGAATTAAAAAAAAGTGGTATGTACGTATATGCTATGCATTGTAAGAATTCTTTTGTTTTAACATTTACACAGTGCAGCATCGCCAAAAATGAACTACACGTGTATTTTTCATTTAATATATCTTTTCTTGCTTTTTAAATTTTTTAAATTACTTGATTAGCATTATTGGAAACGATAGTATTTCCGTAAGCTATTCCGGCTTCCTTCTGTAGCACTACTAAAAATGACCCGGGCATAACACAGTGTAGGTATTGCTTTGAGTTACAGTATATCCTGTTCTTGGTATATATCGAGCCAACCTATATTGGCAGCCAGTGTATCAATATGCCTCTCATGAGACCTTGCATGTGCGAACTCAGCACTTGTGGCCGTCAGAGTGATCTTTATTTGTTGACGTTTCGTAAAGTCTGGGCGCCGTGTTTTTGGCACTGTACCCCATAAAGGAAGAAAGAAAGAATAACCCTGGATATCAAGATAAGGTCCGTGAGCTTCACACAGCTGGCAGGCTTGCGTATAATAACTGGAACGAAGCAGGAAGACTGCGTGCAGGTGAACTGTGGGAAACTAAAAAAAAGCTACACAATCTGTGTCGCATGGCGCTGAAGCATATGCTAATGCGACAAAATGAGATTAGAGTAGAAAAATTCTCCAACAAGCTCCCTAAAAATAACTCCGTTGCTTTCTGGAAAGAAATAAAAAAATTAAAGCCGAAAGCTTACACTGTTTCTCAGTCTGTGAATGGTATCACTGGAGAAAGAAACATTACTGGTGTCATGAGCAGCTTTGCTGATAATAATCATAAGTTTTGTTGACGATATTCCTGATAATTTGGCTTCACCTAATGAATAATGCACCGTGTTTGCAGATGAGGTTCGTGGAGCACTCACAAAGCTAAAGAACAACAAAGCATCAGGGGCAGACCATAGCCGTGCTAAAGCATATAAATATAGTCCTCGAAGGCTCGTAGCGCTCCTTGCACTTTTTCTCACTAGATGGATTTCCTCCCGGATGATCTGATGAGGGTCATAATATCACCAATAGTTAAAAGCAAAGACAAATGTGCAACAGATAGGAGTAATTATGGACCCATTGCAGTGTTACTTCTCTTTCGAAAGTAGTAGAACTAGTGCTAGAGACACGCATGACATCACTCACGATGACTGCGGATATCCAGTTTGGCTTTAAAACCCAACGTGAAACGGAAATGGCTGTTTTTACTCTTAAACAGGTTAGAACCACTTCATTTACGATAGATCTCCCACGTACTTTTGTTTTCTAGACGCTAAGGTTACATTTGACCTTGTTCACCACTACTCTCTCTTCAAGTGTATGATTGAGAGACAAATGCCCCATTACCTCGCTAAAACTCTAAAGTATTGGTTCCAAACTCAGGAGTGCTTTGTTAAATGAAGAACAGCAATGTCATCAGCGTTTGGAATGACTGATAGCATAAGGCAGGGAGGGTTACTCTCCCTGCAACTCTTTGATATCTTCATTGACAACTTTACACCCAACTGAACGCAGCCAGAGTATAAGTGTCATGTTAATGATAAAGCAGTAAATGCTCTAAGGTATACTGATGACATGGACCTTGCTGCTTCCCATTCCAGGGGGCTCCAAAAACTACTTTCAATTTGCGAGAATGAAGCTAGCAAACTTTGTATTGAATATACTACCGTCAAAGTTGTCTGCATGTACATTTGACCTAGGAAACAAAAAATAAACCTGCCGGCCGACAAAGTGACATATTTCAACGGTATAGAGCTCACTTATGTGAACAACTTCTCTTACCTGGGCCACAAAATCACTGATGATAACCAGGATAACCAGGATTATAGAGCACACTATATATTGACTGGACGTGAAGTCGGGCCTCTTGCAATTTGGCCTCGAGGCCGATTTACGTCAGTGTTAATAAAATGAGTTCTAATAATCACAGAGACCTCAAACAGAGATTAATTTCTTTGTTGTACCGTAAGGAATGTATATTGCACAGCAGTCAGTCTAATTTCACAGTTATATATCTTCAGTAGGCGATATATATATAATACCTTCGATCACCAAGAATAATTGAAAATGCACCATAATTTCTAGGAATATAAAAATTTCATAGAAAAATTTGGCTCATAGATACTGCACGTAATGTACTTTAAAATCACATTAAATTGAATTTTTCCAAAGACGGATTTGAAGCAATAGCCTCGGAAATGGATGTATATAGAGCTTTCGGTAGACATCATCCCAATAGCCTCAACAAAAGGGATGTTAAGAAGATCCCGTACTGTTGCAAAAATAAATTAAAACCACAGTAATACTACATTGGTGGCAATGAACTAAAAATACATATTGAACTATGAGATAAAGATACAAAGACAGCCGGTAAATGATATTAAACATAATAATTTGGAGCTGATACAACCTTTCATTCCTGAAACCATCTAAAGCTGCACATCATTAATCTCAATATAATTTCACATAACTGCTCATGTATACTGCACCATTTCGTGCTTGCCTACGTTAAATCACAGCATGGTTTCCTATGTTGCATCACTTTTTTATTGCCTGAGTTAAATCACTTCATGGGTGCTCACGTAATATTATTTCATGGGTGCCTACGTTACATTATTTACAGGGTGCCTACGTTACATCATTTAAAGGGTGCCTACGTTACATCACTTCGGATTGCCAACATTATATCATTTAATAGATGACTAGGTTTCATCACTTCATGGTTGCCCAAGTTAAATCAGATCTCAGTCAACCCACCTGACTACTGAAAAAAATTATTATTATGACTCATCTCCTTCTGCCCCTTATATGGTGGAGAAACTACGAAATTCATCTCCGTCATTTTCTTGAGGCCAGCTAATTATAGTTCTTTTGCATTTGTCACACCTAGATCAACCCACCTGACTCCCTGCAAAAATTATTAACGCTGCTCAACTCCTAATACTTTTTGGGTTGTCGATTCCCACGTAGATATACCAAATAATTTTAGTTAACAACTCCATTAGATGTTTACTTAGCATTTCATTACAAAATGAGCATACCACGAATTTTAAGAAGCATCTGTTCTACAATATGAGACTGTATGTTTTACAAAATATTGGGAAATAATTTTACTCAATTGCAAATATCAAAGGATGTCATAAACAGTTGCTGTACGTAATACAATTTAAGTCTCAATATTTTTGTGAATTTGTTTCGTATAGAAGTTTTAAAAATATGGACAGATTTGTCAGTTTTTACAAAATGTGAAAGAATTGAGTCAAATAGCCTAAATAAAGTATGAAAAAGTAATAGGAGAACACATAAAGATGCTTCTGCAGCAACGTGCAGCCAGGCCCAATTGTGGAACCGAAATCTGCCTTAGGAGTCAGTGTCTCGTTAATGTATGGTGTGGTCTATGCCAGGATTTAGAGAAAGAAACTCGGAAGCTCCACGCGGTGGGCAATATTCTATGGTGAGGAAGCTTGGTCACTATTCTGAAAAGGTCATGTGTCAGTTGTTTCGTAGCTATTGTTACTGTAACACGCTTTGGTCGAACTTTAAGCAGAAGACCATTGGACGCCTACGTGTGGCCTATAATGACATATTTCACCGGCTCATGAATGTACCAAGGTCATATTCGACTAATAGATAAAACTAATTAACGTTTCGGGAAGTTTCTCCCATCATCAGAAAATTTTGATAAAAACTACAAAGGATGCCTAACAATTTTATTTAAGATAACCTAAAAAAAATTGGCATATGTTGACCGGGTGGGACCTAAGAGGCGAATGAGCAAGGTGCGCTGTGAGGTTCTTATATAAGGGTCGGACGGTAAGGGAAGTGGAGGCAAACGGATAAGCACAGTCGGAGGACAAAGGTGTCAGCCATGGGTTGTGACGAGTGGTACAGCTGTAGTCATTGTTTTGAGGCTAGGTTATGTTGGATATACAGTATAGTAGTTCTAGGGCGGAGAGAGAAGAACATGTGCAGTCAGAGGAAAAATATTTGTCATGGGCTATAGTCTGAAAGGAGCATGAACAGAGCTGTGAGAAGGCGCCGGGTGTCAGCTCCCGTACAGTCGCCAGATATGGAGCTCATTAGTCGGGGATAGTGTGAATAGGTACAACTGAGGTCATAATGTTGAGTTTAAGTCTTGTTCTATGGATATAAATTGATTCTAATGTTGTGAGTTCGATTAGATTACAAGAGTCAATGATTGAGAAGTCATTTTTACTGATTGGATGGTCGTTTTGCTCAGTATGCAGGCGGGGAGCAGAATGTGAGGGTTTTGCAAGTGGTAGACCAGTTCGGCTGGATGCACCAAAATGTTGGTCAATGCGGGCTTTGAAATGTTGTCCAGTGCTACCAATGTACGAGGCATTGCATCCTCTGCATTTGAAACGGTAGATAACACCTGACAAAAGCGGTGTGGGTGGCTTATCTTTAAATTTAAGGTATGACCTTATGGTCAATGTGTTTTTGTACGAGAATTTAAAGTTTATATGTGAGTAAGCTTCAGAGAGGAATGTTTTCAATGCTTTTGCTCCACTTACAGAGGCTTTGTTGTAGTACGGAAGCGAGTGAAAGAAGTCTAATTTAAGGACAGAGGGCTTACTAATGCCGGGGTCGAACAGTTTGTCTAGGAAAAATTTACAGTAGTGGTCCAGAAGATGGTGCGGGTAACCGTTATTTTTGAAGAAAGTTCGGAGAAAGTCAACTTCGTTTGAGAAGGTAAGGTAGGAAGAGGACAAATGGTAAGCTCGAAATAATAGAGTTTTCATAGCACTGATTTTAAATTCATCGTAGCAGTGAGCCACTTACCCGTTTACCTCCACTTCCCTTACCGTTCGACCCTTATATGAGAACCCCATAGCGCACCCAGCTTATTCGCCCCTTAGGTCCCACCCGGTCAACATATGCCAAATTTTTTAGGTCATCTTAAATAAAATTGTTATGCATCCTTTGTAGTTTTTATCAAAATTTTCTGATGATGGGAGAAACTTCCCGAAACGTTAATTAGTTTTATCCGCTAGTCGACTCTGTTATTATTTTGATGTTTTAGTTTGAACCCTTTAAGGTCATATTCTATAAATATGTAAATGAAAGACGTCTAAAAAAAACCATTAGGGTTTCTCGACAGACCTGACGGTGGAATCACCAATGACCTTAGAGACAAAGCCACTATCCTGAACGATTATTTTACCTCTGTATTTACTACTGAGCACCGATGCAAGTTGCTCCCGTAAGCACATGTGCTTTCACGGAGATCGAGATCCTTCCACAACTGGCCCACCTAAACGTGTATAAATCCACTCGCCCAGATAATTTTACTCTCCGTGTACTACGGGAAATGGCTCCAGTCATTGTGAAGCCACCGCTCGAAATATTTAATCGGTCTCTAAGAACGGGAGAAGTTCCGCAGGATTGGAAACTAGCTAACGTGATACCGATACATAAGAAGGGGGGGATAAGATAAGCCCCGGCAACTATCGACCAATCAGTCATACATCGGTGGTCAGTAAAACCATCGAACGCCTCTTGAAAAAGCGCATCACTGATCACCTGATGATGCATCAGCTAATATCCGACAATCAGAATGGCTTCCGAAATGGAAGAAGCTGCTCAACAAACCTACTGGACCTCTTTTCGAAAGTTACCAAAATTGAAGATGAAGAACCCTTAAGGGTGTGGACCTCGTGTATCAAAACTTCCAAAAGGCATTTGACAAAGTCCCCCAACAACGGCTAAAGAAAAAACTGGAACCCCATAGCATCCAAGGAGACTATTTACGTTGGATCCTGGTTTGGCTTACGGGTGGGCAGTAGCGAGTGAAGTTTGAAGGCGAGATGAGCGAGTGGATGCAGGTATCATCAGGGGTTCCACAAGGTAGCGTGCTTGGCCCATTTTTGTTCACAATTTACATCAACGATCTCGATCTTAACATCCGTAGTAAAATCAGTAAATTTGTGCGGATGATGCTAAACTATAAAAGATAATAAAATGCTTTATTATGTGCACATAGGGACTGGTACACAGGAGACAGCTCAATACTAAAGTTACATTAGATACTAAGATCAGGCAATACCATCATAACAAACTACACTGCATTGCGGCCCAGTGTTTGGCCCCTGCTTGGAAATAATATGCGCTGCCATCGGCTATACATGTTAGATAGTTTGTAGCCAGGCCCGTTTCGGATCACCTTGAGTAAGGCGTTATCAGATTTTTCTATCCTGAGCTGCAGACTCAGCGCGCATTTTCCTGTCCTGACTTTGAGACAATCTGCATACTTTTGAGCAAATATCATACTTGCACTAGTAGACCTTGGCACATTCATCAGGCGCCAAAATATGTCATTATAGGCAACACGTAGGCGTAAAATTGATTTCTGCTTAAAGTTAGACCAAAGCGAGTTACAGTACAAGGGATAGCAGTAGCTTCGAAAGAGCTGGCATTTAACCTCATCCGAGTAGAGACCAAACTTTCTGATTAGCATGTTGCCCACTGCGTTGAGCTTTCGCGTTTCTTTCTCTATATCCTGGTTATCACGAAAATCATTTGTGATTTTATGACCCAGGTAAGAGAAGCTGTCTACATAAATGAGATCAACACCATTAAGTCAAGTGACTTTATCGGAGGGCCGGTTACTTCTCCTAGGTTTAATGTACAGACAAACAGTTTTAACAGTATTATATTCAATACACAGTTTGCTGGCTTCGCTCTCACAAATAGAGACCAATTTTTGCAGCTCACTAGAATGGGGAGAAGCAAGGACTATATCATCAGCATAGCTGAGCGCATTTACTGCGTGGCCAATAATGTGACACCCCACTCCAGCTGCGTTCAGATGGGTGTGGAGGTATTTGTCTCTCAAGCATACACTTAAATAGAGAATAATGGTGAACTCGGTCAAACGCAGCCTTAGCATCGAGAAAGCACAACTATATGGGAGATCCACTGTCAATGAAATGATTTATGACTTGTTTAAGTGTGAATATAGCCATGTCATTCTACTTTGATAAGAGCTGAACTCCAAGACCTTGACCTCATGAATTGGAGCATGACGTGGCAGATGAGCTTCAATGTCGACAAATGTTCAGTAATGCACGTAGGGCTGGAGAATTCTCCAACTCAATTGAAAATGAACAGGACAGAATTAGCTGCTGTCACCCTACAACGTGACTTGGGAATAACTGTTACTAACAACCTGCAACACAGTCGGCAAGTTAACAAAGTGTGAAAATGGCAAGCAGAGTATTGGGATTCATCACCAGGAATGCGAATATAAATCTGAGGACATCATCATCCCCTTGTACAAGGCGTTAGAGCGGCCATACCTAAAACTTGCTGAAACTTCTCGAGAAAACAGTGGCGGAGCAACTGGCCAGATATCTCGACCAATCTCGCCTTCTGCATAAAAATCAATACGCTTACAGGGCTCGCACCAACACCCAAGACGCGCTTCTCAATATACTTGAATCAACGTACAAAAATATAGATGAACAACGCCCCACTCTCCTTATGATGCTAGATCTTTCGAAAGCTTTTGACAGTGTTCACCATGGTATGCTACTAAATAAAATACGTGCGTTAAACATTTGTCCAGACTGGTTCTCTAGCTATCTGCAAAATAGGACCCATGCCGTCCGGATTTCCAACTACACG
>LQNS02278096.1:8844017-8856747 GCA_001587735.2 Parhyale hawaiensis | reverse complement strand
TTCGTCGATGTGCGTTCATGCTGGGTGGTGTTGTGCCCTGTGATCTGGCGCATCGTCGCAGCGTTGGTGGAGTCTGTTTTTTGTATAAAATCTATAACTGCACCAGTCATCCACTGTCTGAGTTTTTCCAGATCCATTTGTTCGGGTGAGGTATACTCGGCGGACTGGTGCTCTTCATGAGTTTGCCTTGGAACTGTTGCGATGTCGTACGGGCCAGTATTCTCGTTCGTTTTTCCATCGTGTGTGGATGTTTGGAATGGTTTTGATGGCTCTGTCTTTGCTGGTGCGGGTATTGGCAGCTTTAAACGATCTGTACACAGAGCTATTCTGTGAACTCGGATATTCTTTTTTTCATTCTTTTGTTTTCTCCACCCGCTGGGCTGGTTGCGTGGGGGTTTGTTAACCTCATGGAGTTTCCCCGTTCCTACGTCGCCAGCCTGGTGTGATTTAATAATAATAATGATGTAGATAGAAATCGATGACTAGGTTGCAGAAGATGGCGAAGGCTGATCCTTATCCTTTATCTGAAGACATTTCTTGCTTGAAACACTTCTTGATATCGGAACGATATGTATGCAGCTTCTGGAGTCTGACTTCATAACTTTTTTCCTCTTAGGTCAAGACGTATAAACGATGCGCTCTGTAGGTGATAATTTTTTCACGGGCAATAGACAGTTATTTCTTCTAACTTACTGCCTTTCTTCTTTGACGAAGCAGTTTTTTCTTCATAGGTTAAAATTTCAGCACTTCAAATGAACGAGGTATTTGATTTAGAAAACGTTATCTACGGTATCATTGCTACGGAGCGCTCACATTGTAGCTATATAAGCTGATCTGACTGGAGTTCCATGCAAGTTTATTAGAATGTTTTACTCAAGATTTTACTTCTCTCTAGCATGAGAGAAGTCCTAAGCATGAGAGCGCGACAAAGAATAAATGAAGAAAATCAAAAGTTAGGTCAGAGAAGATTCCGCTCCGGCCTGTAGGTAGGTATTAGACAAACCTATCGATTATTGCTTGAATTTTTTCACGCACGGGTCCACTAATGAAGGATATAAAGAATGATGTATAGGAGTTGTTTATTTACTTACCTGTGGCCCGAGCCGTCATCATAAATGACGGCAGGAAATTAGCACTTGAAGACAACCCCCGTTGTCTCCTGTGCTTTTACTATGTATATTTAGTGGCATATTGTGTATATATTAATATTTTATTATTATATAATATATATATATGTATCTTTATACATATATACAATACTTCTATGTACGTAATACATGACGCAAATAAATATCTATAGTTTCTCAGTTAATACGACAGTGACGCTTCTATTAATATTATACAGTGGAAAATATGCGAACTTTGAGGTATCCTTGTTACGATCCTGGAAGGGATCAACTAGAAGATTTATTTTAGTTGAAATTTAAGCTGCCGCTGGTCGCACATCTAAGGTAAAAGATCCCTGCCTGGCTTGGAATATTTTTACTCCCGCCCTTCTCTGACTCCTACTGATGAAAGCTTCCTGTTCTTTCTCGTCTTTCCCGTGTTGCTGTTTCCATGAGCGTGGGAACACCCTCGTGCTTGGGTTCCACGTCTCTATCGACATACCTACTGCAGGTCCCTTCTTTCTTCCTGCGTGAAATGTTTGTTAGCGAATGCAAAAAGTTATGAACGGATCTTGATGAAAATTGCAGAAGGTGTTATTACTGTCAAAAGGCACAAATGATTAGATTTTGTTTTTGCTACAAGGGAAATAATAGTTTCAAACGCAATTTGAATGCTTCGTTACCGTTGCCCTGCTTGGCGGAGGTATGTGCTCTCAGAGTGCTCTAGCTCACAGTGAGATTATGTAAGGAATATGTTTTAAAATGCTGTTCTCGAAGCACAGTTTTTTTTCAGAACAATATTAAGAAACTATGATGGGTACCGGAAAGTCCTGTCCCGTTTTTGATAGGAATAATAAAGGAAATAAATATTTTTAAAAATCTTTATTGCTCAATAAAATAGTCACGATCATTAGTTATAACCTCAAAGAGTAACATCTTTGGAAAGAATAAAAGAATTACATTAGTTTTATCTCATGGTCATTTTTTAATGTTTTTTTACTGATGAACTGCTATAAAGAATGAAATAAGAGAAAAAAGTGATGAAGCAAAGTTTGAATTTACATATTTATTGTTAGTGGTCGGTCTTGTCAAGTAATAAGGCACAAACGACCATATTTTGGTGCTGATACAGAGGGCCTCTTAGTTTCAGAACCAATTTCAACTCTTGTTTAATGATTCCTTGCTGGGGGGGGGGGTTATGCACTGTCAGAGTGCTCTAGTGAACAAGCATATATACATTGCTCTGCACCTATTTGATATACACTGAGTGGCTTCAATTCAATATATTGTGACGGCCAATAACTCATGCGGGTACATCAGCTGGTGACTAAGTGCCTCCGCCTTAGAGGTTATGTTTTCGTCGAGTTTGTATATCACGAAAATATCTAAAATATTCATGTACGAATTTTTGCAAAATTTGCATGGATTGCTATGCATGTTATATGGAACAGATTATTGTCTTTTGGTAAAAATCGGCTCATCTGTGTGTTTGCTTGTTTTTCTGCTTTTTTTCTTAGCACCAAATCTCAAAAATTTATGAACGGATATCTATCAAATTTACAAGAATTGTTAGGTACTGTATATTGCGAAAAGTAAATATCCAAAATTTTTGCAATGGTCGCTTTGTTATTTCGTCTGTTTGTCTCTGAGCTTTATTTTTACTTGCTAGCAAAGTAGCTCTAAAAGTTATTAACGGATCTTTGTGGAATTAGTCTGAATTATTAATTCAACGCATCTAAGTAACTGCAAAAAATCATGAACATTGCTAAACTCTTTCTCCCTCTTTTCTAGGTGCAGTTAAAAATTCATCGTCGTCAGTTCTAAAGGCCAGCTAACTAAGAATTTTTACTGTTTTTCACATCTCAGACAATCCACCTGACTGCCTGAAAAAAAAAAAAATCATTAATGTGACTCACCTTCTTCTGTTTCACTTCGGGTGAACAGAAAACAACATTCAACACCGCTATTTTTTATAGCCAACTAATTCTAGTTTTTGTATCGATACATACATATTCAACTACAACACCTCGTGGCGTAAAACTATCACCCACAGTAGAAGGCACATTCAACCCTCCCCCCCCCCTATTTTAGATGATCAGCTAATTCTGTTTTTTTTTATTGTTCACATCTAATTCAACGTAACTGATTCCCTAAAAAATTATAAACATCGCTCATCTCCTTCTGTCTCTTTTTGGTTACAGTTATAGGTTCAACGTAGTTTTTTATGGCAGCTAACGTGAAATTCTTGCTATTTTTCCATCTCAGTCAGCCCAACTGACTGCTTAAAAAAGTTAGTTTTATGACTCAACTCCTTCGGCCTCTTTTTTGGAATTGGGTGGACAGAAAACAAAATTCATCGCCGTCATTTTTGATGGCCAACTAATGACAAAAGTTTAATGATGATTAGTTCATCCGTTTCCGTTTTTGCCAATGTTTGTCGAAGTTTTGTCAGAATATAACTTGAAAAGTTATGGACCGATTCCCAAGAAAATTACAGAAGCTGTTATTACAGTCATGACACGCAATTGACCAAATTTTTGTCATGACAAACGAGAAATCATAATCTCAGGATAAATTTGAATTTGAACACTGCCATGCTTGGTAGGTGGGTGGGGGAAGGTAAGGGCTCTTTGAGTATGGTAAAGTAGAGTCAGAAATGTATTACCGACATTAGGGGTAATTCATTTTTTACCCCACTTTACAATATACTAGTTGAGAAGTAATGTATAAATTAATAAAAAACAATGAGTAATGAAGAAATATTGGAGGCAGTGACGAAGAATTATACGAAGGAAGTCATGACAAAAGTGATGAAGGAAGTAATGAAAGAAATAATGAAGTGTTGCAGAAAGTCGTGACGTAAAGATGAGATGAAAATGAGCCGCAGAAAACTATGGAAAAAGAACTGAAGGGAATAAAGAAAGAAACAGCGTTGGAGGTTGGAAAGGAATAACGAGTGAAGTAACAAAACAAGTAGGGGAAGTTGTAATGAAAGATATGAACATGGAATGAAGCATTAGATTGACTTATTTACTTATAATTCTATCTATGCATCCACGATGCACAATAAAGTTTTTAATTCACCCTTTCCACTTCAAAATAAAGCTAACTTCATTTCAAATTTTGCATTGGAGGAATTGCCTCGTTTCGTATCCAGTGCATCATAATTAACTTATATTAATTAAAAAAAAAATTTAACAAGTTTTTGTGGTAGATGTATGTAGGTTGCTCTTAAATTTCTAGTTTATAGATAGTTACGTAACATTTCAGTGTCTGTTGCGTATGACATATTACATGAGTTATTTGGTACATCGAGGCGAGTAAATGACTAAATTTTTTTTGATGATTTGTGATTATCTGTATGTGTGTGTGTGTGTGTGTGTCTCAGTGTTACCTTTGTGTTTGATCTTATGTTTGTTACTGCAATAACTCCAAGAGTAATGTGAACGGATCTCTTTCAAATTACAGGAAGTATTAGGAGCAGTACAAGACGCAATTGATACAAATTTAGTGATGATCGTTTCGGTAGTTGTGTGATTGAATTCTGAGAACAGGTGAAATGACTTTGTGTCGATAATTTGTTTCCTTTTCTTCAATTATCGTCTATTAACATTTGGTTTTGTTTTCCCATTCTTCCTTGGGTATCACTCGGTAGACTCGTTTACGGACTTCCCTGCTTTGCCCCGTAAGTTTCTGTGGTCGAACCCAGTAATTTGAAGCTTGCCCGCTCCGCATGAGGCTCGACGAGCTAATTTCTCAAGTGTGAAGCGATACCCCTGGCCCCATGACCGTCCTGCAGTGGAGTTTTCCCAGCTTCGCAGGCAAGCAGTTTCCCTGAGTTCACTCGACTCTGAAGCTGAGTCTTGTAGGCTGCTGACATTTGGTTTTCGTAGATGATTGTGTGCGTTGCTCCTTCGTTGTTGGGTGCATTCGTGGTACTGTTTACGTGTTGCCTAGTTCAGCCATGGCCATGTTCTTTGCATATTTTGCTCTGGACACACACAATGAGTCTATCTTTGCGTTCTCACTATTTTGTTTATGTCCAAAGGAGAGGAAAGTGTTCGAAAGTTTTGTCGTTTTCTTGACAACAGAACGAAAGTGTCTATAACATAGCTAACAGCCTCAAACCTTAGCTGTGATGCCACCTGGCTTCTAGCAAGTGTCACTCGCTAGGTTTAGATGTTGTTTAGATTGAGAGCCGTTGTACACTTTTCCTTCATTTACAAAAAAAAATTGAATTATGCGGACGATTAACGGCCACAGAATACTAGTGTGAACCAACTTAAGGTGGTTTTGACTCAGGAAGGTTCAACGAACTCTGAACACCAAGAATAGATTGAAGCAACATTGCGACGCCACACCTACCTCCACACCAGCTCATCACTAACCAAGGAGGTTGAATAGACTCCTTGTCACTAAATGAAATAGGCTGAATTTATCATTAAAGCTGCCACGGCCCGACCGATCCGTACTTTGTGCCGGTGCCAACAACTCGCTCGGAGCTAAGTCAAAAAGCAACGGCTATCGACAGTTGGCAACCAAAACTATCGACGCTACCAATATATCGAAACATTTTCATCGAATTACGAAATACGTAAGTTTCATATCGCGATAAAGTATCGCTGATACTTTATCGCGATAACGCTCACCTATGATTCCTTCAGTATTAAATAGGGGAAAATCAGTATGATATGGGTCTGAAATATCACAGAAGAACGGTGCTTTTGTTGTGAGGAACTTCCACAGGTTCCAGCTAGTAATTTCTGATATATATTTATCTATTCACTAGTGGACCCGCGCTCTTTTCTCTGACTTGCCGTTTCCACATTTTCCCGCTCACGTTTATTAGCAATACCATATCAAACAATTGCATCAATAGCTACGATGAGCTCTCAGATGTATATTTTATTATTATTATTAAAACTTCACGCTTGAGCTCCCACGGACAGGTAATACAACCCAAATGCAGCATCTTGCAACACCGAGAAGCCCAAAACGCTGCTAAAGGATATCCAGAAAAAAAACATTAACTGCTGACTTAAACGCCTGCAGGCCAATACGACCAAAAGCCGATGCCGGCAACAAATTCCAAATCCTAGCCGATCAGGGCACGAAGCACCGACAGAACTGATTTCTCGGTTGTTAGATAATTCTCCCGTTCATTATATACTCCGTTCCTCAGAGTAAAGCTTTTCATTTTTTATGATGTAAGGCACGTGAATCTCAGCGACTAGACTATTGTTTATTACCTCACTAGAGGGCTCAGCCGTCAAGAATGATGGCAAAATTTTTGTGATTGAGCTTTTTACTGTTCCGGTTCCCAGTATAGGTTTTACTGTATTATAGGTCTCATCCCTGCAGGCTTGATCTTCCATTAGTGAAACGCAAGCTGTACAGCCATGAGTTTTGCGATAGCAAACTATCCCCCCTGCAAGATAAGGAGTGAATATATCAACTTGGAATTGATCGAGCGTTAAGTTGCACTGCACTAAGAAAAATATAATTCAATCAAAAGAATTCGCTGGAAATGCCCAGGGCTTACCGTATTGTGGATACCAGCTGATTGCTGAACCTCCAGCGTCGAAATTTGGCTGCGATGTAAATTCAATATAAAGAGGCGTCTGCTCAGCGTGAAGATTCAACTGCTTCGATAGCATTCAGCAATCAATAAAAGCGGGGATCCAGAGGCTGGGGATCCAGAGGCATGAGATCCAGCGCTATATTTGTCACCAGTACTCCAAGCGCTGAAATTGTATGGTATCTCTTTTTGTGCTTCAATACAAGAATTTTCTCCTATTAAACTCTTAACAGCGTGACGGAGAGATGAACAAATATTGGAGCAAGCAAGAGAGCAAGGGAGGGAGCAAGCAAGCGACCAACAAATATATTTTATTATATAGTGGATATGTAGATTGAATTTTTGTAGCGTGTGTATATAGGATACGATTGCTAGGTGTATATATCCTCTCGCATTCTTGCTTTTTCCCCTTGAAAACATTTTACGTTGAGCAAAACGAAAGCTTGGGCCAATAAAAACAAAGATATTGAAGATGTCCATTAATTCAGTAAACAACGATGGTCCAAGAAGTCCAATCTTTCAGGAAACAAATTCATAAATATAATTTATCTACAACGTAGTAAAAACCGACGTACATTCATCTGTTTGTTTTTTGTCCATTGACAGTTACGCTTCTACAAAAACAGGCGAATATTATTAGGGCAGGGAGAAAACTGTGGTCATCCTGTCACGCTTTATTATTAAAAACTGGTAGAGGGAAACATAAACCACGTTGCAGATGATGGTAACATTATCGGAACTTAAGACATAGTTGAAATGTACTTCTTGCTCCGCCGACACTGAAATCCGAGCTATGCAGATATTTACAGTATCTCGTGACACTCTTCTATTAACCAAACTTCCGCTGCTTTGAGGTGACGCTAAAATCGACAGAACAAAGGCTAAAATGTTCTTCAGTGTATAGCAGACTTGTGAAGAACTCAAAGATATTGTAGCAGAAATTATTTTTTTCAGCTTTATTTCCTCCTTTTGCGAAATAGCTTTCTGCTTGAGTGAAAAATTCGATTTATACGATATTATGACGTATCGGTGATACCGAGACGAAATTTACGCGATTGCGAGATGAAACTGCATATTTTGTGTGTGTTAGTCACTGAATGCAAGGAAATATTGTGCCTCTCAGCATAATTGCAGGAGTGGGCGGTTGTTGAATAAGGAACTTAGTAACAAAAGCGATGAAGATAAAAAACTCGGCCGTAGTTTGATGGTCGGGTACACGAGTATATTTGTATTTGTGCTGATCAACTCGCTGGGAATGACATAGGAGAATTTCGAGCCTTGAAGAAAATGGTACGGTACCTACGATACAGGGTAGCAATCGGGCAAACCTGGGGACTGCTAGTTAATACGCTGAACAAGAGCTCCCTGCATGAGCATGTTCAAACCTTTATGGCCTCGTAATAACATCCACACTGTTCCAGAGCAGAGGAACAGATGGTGTCAGTGCCAGATTAGGTGCCGCTCGACTGTAACATATTCAAGCTTAAAGCAACAGACCTGGGATTCGGTATTTTGTCTGTACCGCCGGTATCGGTATTTGGAAGTTAAAAACGGGTCATGCGATTCGGTATTTCACTATTTTTCCCAAAAATATGCCGAATGATTCAGTATTTTTCGGTGTTTGGTTCGGTATTATCATTAAAACTTAGTGCCCGGGCCCGCACGGACAAGAAGCATAACCCATATGAAGCACTTTGCAATGCTGAGAAGCCGGAAATGCTGCTAAAGTAAATTCAACAAAAAAAAATTTACTGCTGACTTAAACGCCTGCAAGCCAGAACGACCGAAAGCCGATGCCGGCAATGAGTTTCAAACTCTTAACAGACCAGGGTATGAAGCACCGACTGAACTGATTAGTTCGGCACCTAACATTCTCCGACGTGAAAAAGTGCGCACCGACCGCAGCACGTGTAATTCTCCCAGAGGTTTTTAAAAACAGAAGAGAAGAATACAAATAATGCCTCTCATTATTGTACGCCTTCTAAAACATACAGAGTTCGGCCACCCCCTCTCCTAAGGGACAGTTTTACCAGATCATTATTATCTGCGCACAGCTTCCTGGCAGAACTAACAAATCGGTCCAACAGACGTGTCTGTCAGCAGCTGAAGCCCAGACCGGTGAGCAATACTCCAACACAGGCAGCAAAAAAAGCATAAAATCTCTATGGACACCAAACACAGAATTCACCTTAAGCAGGAGCCCAATTTTACTGGAAGCACGTGGCACCAGGCGCCTAATATGCGGCTCAAAAGCAAGCATCTCATCAAAGACAACACCAAGAATCTCCGAGGAGCTTGACTCCTGAAGCAAAGTGTCATCTATCTCCAGATGTGGATGCTGCGGTACAAGTGTCCGAGACCTACTGGCAATCATCGACTTTGTCTTACTAGCATTAATTTCATACTCCAGGCCGGGCACTATGCTCCAATGAGTGATAAACTCCTCTTCGGAGATTGGGCGACAGCGCTACGCATGCGGGGAGCAGGCATCACTGCTGTCAAAGTGGAATCGTCGGCATGGTTGATCGTCGTGTTTTCCAACGAAGAGAACATGTCACTAGTATACAGAACGAACAACAGCGGGCCAAGCACGCTACCCTGAGGGACGCCAGACTCCACCGTGACTGAGGCTTTCAAAACGCCCTCAACACACACACACACACTGCGTTCGCTCAGAAACAAAATCACGAATGATTGACAAAACCTTACCATTCACACCAAACTACTCAAGCTTGTATAAAAGACCTCTGTGGTTGCCCTGTCACACGCCGAGCTAAAATCTAACTGTACAAGACGTGCCTCAGACCGATAATCCAGCGCAAACTGTAAATTGTGTGGCACCGACAACAAGGCAGTAAACCCATAACCTCAACAAAACGACCACGCTTACAAGTGACCAATTTCTCGAACACATTCGATAAAATGGGCGTCAGCGTAATGGGCTGGTAGTTGGCAACATCGGGCGACACTGGACCCACGGGAATGGGAGTAATATTTCCAGTACGCCAACAACAGAGAAAATTTCCTAACCGTATCAGGCGCCGAAAGATCACTGCTAGCTTTGGGGCAAGAAAGCCAGCAAGCTGCTTATGAAACCGAGGAAACATGCCCACCGGGCATGTAGATCAAAAAAACTCCTTATGCAAAGCAAGGGGTAATTTTTTATAAAAGTACTGAGATACCATTTCAAATGTATGTCTATGATATAAAACTTATTCTATTAAAATTTTAGGCCTTAATTTTAATATTTAGAGGTCGCGCCCGTCATTTGAAAATTTGCAGATTTCAAGGAGGTCCAACAATTGTACTGTTATTTTTTTCAAGTGGAAGTAATCCAGTGCACCTACTATACCGTTGTTTTTAGAAGTTTCTGACTATTTTTTAGTAATTTAGTAATTTCTAACTATAGAGATATGGTGTAATAGGTGTTGAAGTAGAATATAACTATTGAAATTTGCAAACAATGGTAAACACAATATTGAAGCTTTGAGAGTAAAATTATTCTACAAGAAGAGGTAACATTAGTTTCAACAGAATAAATCTGCAAGAATGTCCCAGAACTCCTCAGAAATATGCTGATGCATTGCTCATAATTATTTATATCAATGCAATAATTAATTAATAAATCATGATAAATGAACTTCAAAATAGATTCACCTTTTTCAATTATGATAGAAGCATCTTCAACATCGTCATCGCCACCTGTTTCTTTAGCAACTACTCCTGCTATGCGGCATGTGGGCGAGGCAGTATACAATCTTGGTGGATCCATTGTTTACATGAAAGTTTTGGCGAAACAGCCCACTGTATTACATGCAGGACACAGGAAAATTTATTTATATCATTCTATAGAACAAAATTTTTTAGAAGTTTTCTGCGAAGGAATGCTGAAACGTTTTTACAAGTGCGTAAATTGCGTAAGCAAAGAAATTAACACAAATATGCGGAGTGTATGATCATTCACTGGCAGTTCTCTCTGCGCTAATTTCGGAAGGACCTGACACTTGAGTGAGCAAAACATTACGACACACTGCGCCCAATTCTCACAGCCCGACCACTTTTCTCTTCAACGAAGTGCAATACAGCGTGAAAAAGCTGAACTGAACGAAAATCGATTGGATTTTCCTAATGTTTTCCAGGAAAGACGGTGGGTCATATAGTGCTAAGAAGCTTCTTTCATCGGCACTGGAAACTCAATATATAGAGAAGAAAGTCATTCGGTATATCCATTCCGTATAGTTAGAAGATTCAGAAAAGATTCGGTATTTTGGTAGATGAAAAATACCGCGGGTACTACCGAAATACCGAATTTTATTCGGTAGTCCCAGCTCTGTAAAGCAAATTATAAATTTTCGTGTTAAAAATCTTTTCAGTAGTAGTAAGAGAGAAGGAAACGGAGGTTTCATCGAAATAGGCATACTTATTCTTGGCTGGCAATATATAATTCATCAAACTGAGTTCCAAAATTCAAATGAACTTACAAGAAAAAGCGATCTCGGAATGCGTGGGGGGGTTCCTGATCTGTTTCTCTTGACAGCTACTGCTAGCTTACGGCCACGTGTCACAGTGAGTCAACACAGTTTCACTTATAAGCGTTATCATACCCATTATGAAAAGTTATAGCCAATAACCAATTGTCACCCATATTCGTATCTGATGTTTGATTTTATTGCTATTTTGTATAGACTACATCGCGGCCGATACGGGACATAATTAACTGCTGTTGAATACTGTTCCCTAGTGACCAATCCATGGCTATCTTTATGTAAGAGTTCTTAAAGTAACAATCAGTAACATCGATGCGTCATTCTTATGCATCGCCTCTGTGACCCACTGTGGCCTGTGGTGCAGGATGTACAGACCTCAAGGTCACAGCAGCAGGTTTAGACGACCTATAAACGCAGGAGGGCAGCCAGGCTCTCACGGGCCGCTGTTGCAACTGGCCTCTGCCCTGCAGCCTCTTGCACCTCTGCTCCTCAGCTCTTGCGCAACTTGCAATCTGGGCAATTTGCGTTATTTCATAGCCAGTGACATGTTCGCTGCATCTGCCCTCCAATGTACAGTCCTGACACAATACTCAGAATTATCCACGGGCCGAAACCTGTGGAAATTCTGCGGAACAGAAGCGTCAGTAGGGTTTTGTGCAGGAATGCTCAACGTGCCTAAGAATATTAGAAATTTGTTTTAAGTCAGAGTATATCGTGGCCAGAGGCAGCTTAAAAAGGACTTCTTATTTTGCCTCCCGAGACCATGTCACTGGTACTTAAGTTTCACGATCTTCTATTAAAAGCGCAGCGAGCAGGCAACTGGAGGGATCAACGGAACTACAAGCAGAATTAGTACTACATACTGTATATAATAATTGACGTCGTATTTTTATTTGTCTACAATATAATAAAGAACGATGCGTATTTGACTGTTTCTTTATTATCTTATCCATTTTCTGTCACGCTTAAAGAAATCAAATAGGCGAAAATTAGCCCAGGTTGGAGGCTGTGGTCATCTTGTCAAGTTTTAATTGATAACTGATGGGAAGAAATAGGCCAGGTTGGAGGCAATGGCAAACGTATACCTGAACGCCGTTCTTTCTTTGCCAACGTTGAAGTCCACTCAATGCAGGTACATACAATTTCTCTATACGCTCTCTCTTGCATCCTGATTTGTACTCTATTGTGAAGTTTCTTTTATTCAAACTTCAGCCGCCCTGAGTCTGCGCTGATGCTCTTACTGACTGCATAATCATCAAAGCAAATGACAAGATGTTCTTCAGCGGTCAGCAGGCGAGTAAAGAATACGAGGATTTGTAGGCAGCAAATAATTTTCTCCACTTTGGGTTCTTCTTTCAACAGAACAACTTTTCACATGAGGAAAAACTCCTGAGTTAAAATGCTAGAATGTAAAGGAATGATTAAAATGAAATTTTACTACGTAGCTATGAATTAAGGACAGTGTTTGCCTGGAGAGAACCAAAGGCAAATGACAGCAGCGCGCAACGGGGGTCCCTATATAAGTGACGGATGGCATGGGAAGCGGAGGGAAGCGGGCA
>LQNS02278096.1:8806679-8817537 GCA_001587735.2 Parhyale hawaiensis | reverse complement strand
ATCGTCCGCGCAAAACAATCGATCGATGGGTGCGCATTCGATTAATACCTACAACATCCACCGTTTGCGCGGCGCGATCGATCGATTGTCCAAATCCATCGTTCGCGCGTAACATATACAAATTCAGCGCTCCATGGTAATGACACCGTTGAAACCGTCTTACCAACTCAAATATGTGCTTCATTTGAAGTGCTGAAATTTTGGCCGATGAAGAGGAATCGGCCGACAGAGTCGCGGATGACCTAAACTGCGATGGAGCGACAGAGTCTGCAAAGATGTCAGGGAGAAACAGCTGGAGGATGATTGGGTGGTAAATAAGGTGCTGTGGAGGAGAATTGCTAGAAACAGCGACCCCCTATGAAAATGGGAACTCAACCAGAGAAAAAAGAAGAACAGAAAACTGCTCCGTCAAATAAAAAAGACAGTAAGCTAGAAGAAAAAATTGTCTACTACCCGTTAAAAATTGTCGCCTCCAAAGCCGGTAGTTGACCATCTGCCGAAGTTATACGTCGTAACCTGAAAGAAAAACTTATAAAAACGGAGCCCAGAAGCTGCAAATATCTTTACTTGGATTTCAAGAAGTGTTTCAAGCAAGGAGTGCCTTCAGATAAAGGGGTGAAAAACGTTTCACCATCTTCTGCAACCAGGCCTATTTTCCGCCTATTTTCTTAAGAGCGGACACGAAATAAGTAAATACACGTAGCGTTTTATTATATAAGAATACTAGAGTGTTCGCGCAGGCAAAAATGACAGTGAAGAATTTGTGATAATACTTTTTCGTTGATCATCCTTGCGTTACTAACATGCTTCTAAGCGATACTCTAAAGGAGTAAATGGATGGATGCTCTCTGTTTTAATTTATCTGCGCAACACAGTCCTTTCTATCCTTAGATAACACGCGGAAACAATCAATTTATTTCAGTAAGCAGTAAAGCATCACCGGATTTCATGAAATTTCCCTCCGCGTATTCTATATATGGTATGATTAAAGTCCAGTACATCGAAGTTTTTGTGTGTAAGCGAAAACTGCTTCCTATATGGAAGAGAGCGAGCTGGATAAAATAACTACTGTTGTTACTACTGCACAGTAAAATATCGATTTTCCTCTGCTTTATTAAACAGCTATTCAATTGTACCTCGTGAACTAAGAGCAAATATAGATTCACTGTAGGGCGAAGGTAATATAAAAGTCAGGCTTCATGGCAGCAGTAAGAAAAACTGTATCATAGACTACTAAATACCTTGACTACTCACTGATATCGGGTTTTTAGCAAGTGGGACTGGAGGCCGATTGACACAAGCATTGATGAAATGAATTCTAATAATCACAGAGACCTCAAACGTTGCCTAAGTTGAATAATTTCATGGCTGCTTAAGTTAAATGACATCATGGATGCTGCCTACACTTCATCACGTCATAGCTGCTTATGTTGCCTCACTTCTCGGTTGCCTACATTACATGATTTAATGGATGACTATGTTACATCACTTCATGGTTGCCTAAGTTAAATCACTTCATGGTTGGGGAAGTTAAATCAATTCATGATGGCATATATCAAGTCCCTTAGTGATCTAACATTGGCAGCACTGAAGTGATCTAGCGTTGGTAGCCGTGAAGTGATGTAGCATTGGCAGTCCTGAATGATCTACCATTGGTAGCTGTGAAGTGATAAAGCATTGACACCCNTGAAGTGATATAACATTGACAGCCATTCACGGCTGCCCATGCTGCATCACTTCATGGCGGGCAGTGCTTCATCACTTCATTGCTATCAGGGCTACATCACTTCATGTCTGGCAGCTGCTCCAACTCACTCTTCAACTCTGCTGTCTGGTCTGATTTTCTCGCTTAGCCAGTAGTCCAAATAATTTTTATTATCAACTCCTTTAGCTGTTCATTAGGCATTTCAAAACAAATCAAGAATACCACAAATTTCAGTAGCCTGTGTTCTGCATGAGACTGTTTATTTTACTGATTATTGCGAAATCATTCTAATCTACTTTAAAAATCGAAGGATGTCAAAAACAATTGAGTTACGATATTACACTTCAAGCCTTTATATTTTTTTTGTGAATTTGTTACATATACAATGGTTAGAAGTACATCAGTAATTGATTTTCCAGCAGGAAAGTTAGTTTTTACGACGAAAGTCAAGACATAGGCTATAATGAAAGACATAATGTCAGTTTGCAAGTTGTTGATTTTGTACAAAATATCATCAGGCAACAAATTAGAAACTAATGAAAGTGGTGAACCTAAAGCTATACAAGTGGTACCCTAGATACATTAAATTAATAAAGTCCTTATAAAAACGCATATATCAATGAGCAATAAATATATCAGCGGAACTTGCCTGATTATTGAGGTCAGGTTTAAATTTGTGAATATTCATAGATTCTAAAGTTAGCACATCAAAATCCGAGCCTTTATCTAAAATTTTGAAGCCCTCATTTCTAATGGAATGATTATTGTCAATCGAATGATTTCTGATACTACTGTAAAAGATATTAATTTATGCTGTCATATTCTCCCCTTCAGTTCTTCTTTGGTCTCATCGATATAGGTGCCCGCATTGATATTGGTAGACAACGCAAGAAACAAGAGACGGCGGCAAAGTATTGTTGAATTGAAAAGGTTTTGTATCCTGAAATCTGAGCTAAAAATTACTCTGATCTTCATCTGTGAGTAGAACCTATTGCAAGAGCTATAATTTTCCTCGTGGGTGCATAGCTAGAAGGTCCGAAACAAGGTAAGTTAATTGAGATAGTCCTACGTCCTACAGTTGGAGTTGCAGGTTTTGCATTGTAGGTATTACTGACTATCTGCCGAAAAGTATTATCAATAAAGTTCTTGGGGTACAAGTTTGTCAGAAAATAGTCTTTAGGAAACGAAAGCTGAGCTGAGAATAGTTCATTACTAAAGCAAATTCGGAAAGCGCGAATGATCAAGCTAGCTATATAAATGGGAGGAAAGAATCGAACCTCAGTCTCAAGCTTGAGAATGTTTTCTTCCTAAACATAGTAGTTTCAAAAGTGCAATTAGATTTGCTGATATTAATAGCTAGAAAATTTAGCTGGCCATTTGTTTCAATTTCGGATGTAAATTCAACATTAGAATGCCTGGAATTTAGATAGGCTAAGAAAATTTCTACGTGCTCATTTTCCTTGAAGAGGACGAAAGTATCATCAATATATTTTCGGTAATAAAGTGGTTAAGATTAAATTGGGCAGTCGTATAGCCATTGTTTTTCATTGTGGCACTAGAAGACATTCGCATTGGTGGGACCGAGAGGATTCCCCATAACGACAACGTTTGTTTGAGAAAACAACATGTTATTGCATACAAAGAGAATATTTTTAAGAGCTAACAAGATAAGCTCCTTGATTTGCATTTTACTTATACCTAATATGGTGTGATTGCTGTTGTAAATCGCATTGGAAGCAATACCAGCAGTTTCTTCTAGCGGCACATTCGTAAAAAGAGATTTAATATCAAAACTAGCCATTACGCAATTGTCTATGAATTTTTTGTTGCGCAAATCAGTAATGAATGAAAAGGTATCTTTAACAGTATAAATACTGTTGGCTATAGAATTGAGATAAGGTACGAGAAATTTAGCAACTTGATAACTGCACGTACCGATTGCTGAGAGGATTGGTCGTATAGAGGTGCGCCGGTCTTGTGAATTTTTGCAGCCCGTACAACAGTCCTGGCCGAGAGTTGGATAATTAAGTAGAGGTGCTCATAAGTGGCAGAGTCAATAGCTCCTTTTAATTTTAGCGACGATAATACTCTGTTGTGCCGACCTTCTTGACGCAGAGTAGCTTTGAACCAATCTTCATCATTACGTTTAAATTTTGCAGGATCATTCAATATCTCCATTATGTTTTCATTATAATCTTTTCTTTTAAGAATAACAGTGTTAGAAATATGTACAGGTTAGCCAATAATTACGGAATGTAAAAGAATTAAGTAAAATATCCTAACAAAGTAGGAAAAATTAATGGGACAACATATATAAATACGTCTGCAACACCGCACAGTCAGCATCACTTGCGAAAAGCGCTATCTCCTTTTCTGGCAAGTGGCTACTCAAAGTTTCTGTGCTCTGTTGCTGTACATATCTTGATTGTTTGGATTTTAACGTTGGCTGATCAAAAAGTGCATTCAATTTAAAGTAGAAGCAGTTCAAATTTGAGCTCTTGCTGCAACCTGGTTTAATCTTCTCTTATCGATCCACATTGAAGCGCAAGATAATTGTAAAACTTGCAAACTGGCCTATTTTTTCCTACGTTTTCCTTAAGAACGTGACACGAAACATACAAGTATATAAACATATATACACACGACGGTATTTATGACATTGTTTTGATATTGATGTTGTCATTAGCTGAATTAATACCTTTAACCACATTCCTTATTTACTCCTGGTTTTTAATTTTTTTTTAACTTATATTTGAAAAGGCAGTTCTTCATTTCGCGCGCATTTTGTAACTGCTAGCGTTAATCTTCCATCTCTTTTCTATTAACCTAACCACGGTCCTTATCCATACTGCTTCAAAAAAGTACCAAGGCATTTCATCATCTTCCTCATCGTTGCTAAACTGCGTAAAATGTTTTTTCAGTATAAAATGTTCATAAATTTGGTATTTCGTGAATTTCGTATCCCACGAATAAGGAACTTTATATATTGAACTTTAGAAATGCTCAGATAACAACCTACGTTATTTTGTGAGCAAAATGAAAAAAATGCGCAAAATTTGAAAGTTCCACGGCTGACAGCATTTAAGGAGATCAACTCACGACTATGGTCAAATTCTCATTTTGACCTTAGGTAGTATGAAACTGTGTCCTAAAACTTTACGAGGCTAGGAGCACTAGAACCCCCCCCCCTCCCAAAGAAGGGTCCAAAAGGGCGGGGACAGAGGGTCGAAAATATCTATTTTGGACCGATTGTTATGAAATTAGTAGTATATATGTATTTTTGAAAAATGATCACATTTATTCGTACACCTTTTGTGATTTAGGCCTTAGTTTTTGAGATAATGGGAAATGTATGTTTATACATATATACCAATATTACCTATATAAGACCCCAACAGAGGGTTCCAAACGAGATGCCGATCCAGGGTCAGAAATCATGATATGATGCATGCATATTATTTGTAGATGCTAATGCAACATAAATAGAGCATTCAAATTCCATTTATTGTGCAAAAAAGAGTAGTACATGACATTTAACCACATTTTTTGTAACTTTTTCACGTAAGAAAGGAAAAGAAGTCGCTAAGTGTTCATGCTACGAAAAAGAAATACAGTTTCGAAATCCTTAAAACATTCCTGACTAATTTATAGCGAAACATTTTCCATTTTTGCCCTCATATTTTTTATTCCAGCTCAAAATAAATAATTTTCCTTTTTTTCCACTAGATGTCAGTTAGCAATTGAAAATCGCATGACAAAAAAAAAAAAAAAAGAAACAGAAAATAAAAATTCTGCCTCTATAACTTTGTAAGGAATATTTCAAGGATTCTAAAACTATCTGTTTTTTTTTTTCAAGCGTGAACAGTAATTGACTTCTATCCTTTTGAAATTTCATCAAAAATGGAATACCTGTATATATTTCCCATTATCTCAAAAACTAAAGCCTAAATAAAAAAGTGTACGAGCAATATGTGTTTCTATTCCAAAATTACATAGAATGAGCAAGTTTCAGACCAATCGGTTAACAAATGAAAACGTTTCGAAAAATCTGAGTTGATCCCCTTATAGTTCGGCAAAATTGCCGTTCACGTTACAATCAAATGATTCTCTAAGGAAGAACTTTCATTAGTAAGATTTTCATAAGGGTTATATCAGTTGCATTCGAGCTACTTAGGGAAGAAAATGCAAAAGAATTTCTGAGAAGAGCTGCTGCTGCTGATCAGTTAAGGCTCTTGAAGTGACAACTGCCGGAAGCATCAGGGACGAGGCGGCAGCAGTGCTGCAGCGTTCACATGAAACCATCGATGGAGTAACCGTACAAATCGAAGTCTGGTGCATATCTGTTGTACAGTTCCATCACCAAGTGTTTAGGGAGTGCCTGAAAAAATAAAAACTTGCAATGAACACACAAAGCTTTATATTGACTTAAAACGCTTTGCTACCGAGTTAATTAGCACGTCTCTTCTACATCTGTTAAACTGCTTGGGAAGTCCAGCGTACTTCAAGAAATCAAAGTCATTGTTTTAGTTTCTGGTCCAAGAGACATAAAACGCAGAAATATTCGAGTGCTTGACGTTAAGCAAATCGAACAAGTCCAAGCATGAGTGTCTTGTTTTTTGTGTGCATATAACTCTATGCTAAGCCTACAAGATTTGGCAGAGGGTACCTTTATTAGTCATTGTAAAAAATAACTAGTACAGAAACCTAAATATTACATGTTTTAGTGAATAGAGCAGCGCCACGGAATTTGCGTCATGTTTCTCTACTCCCGTTGTAAAATATCTGCAGATTTTACTGCTGCAACAAACCCTAATAACGAAGAGTTCAAGGTCTCGACCAACTTTTACCGTTAGGCCGCGTCTACACGATCCATCACTACATCAATCACAAACACAATAATCGAGAAGCAAAAACACAAACACTTTTCTTCTCTGTGCCGACGGGATCAACCACAGAAATCACGAATATTTCAAGGTCACGATACGCGAATTCAACATTCCATAACTATTAATTTATATCCCACCCTCACTTCATTGTCGAGATATTTATTTAATTAAGTTGTAGAAGCTGACTCGCGAGTAAAACTTTATTTATACTGGCAAAAAGTATAGCTAATAATTCACTCACTGGCATCTCCTCACATGATGAGATACAGACGATAGAACAATAATTCTTATTTCTTATTTATTAATTTCTTCACTTTCTATTGAAATTCAAGCTGTGTACATCCGTTTCTTCCTTTAAAACGTAAATCGTGCTCCATCGTAGCTTTTAGTGATGAAAAGCAGAAGAAATAGGCGTAACTAGACGAATGTGCTACAGTTATTAGTAATTTTCAACAAAGTCTATAGTTGCCAAATGCTTTCCCCTGTCCAGAAGTTGGAATAAAACATAAACAAAATTCGTTACGCGGGTTAATTTAAGCAAAAAATGATACTTTTGTAACCAAATGCTATAATGAAGCCACATACAAACTAGAACGCCTCGTGACGTAAAACCATCACCCGCGGTGGGAGCAAATTTCATCGCCATCATTTTTGATGGCCGGCTAATCATATTTTTTTGGCGTGGTCACATCGAGGACAACCCACCAGACTCCCTGAAAAAAAAAATCAGGAACATATCTCTATTCTCAATTCCTTCTACCTCTTTTGTTGGTGGAGAGCCTATTTCATCGCCGTCAAATTTTAAGGCCAGCTAATCCTAGTTTTTTGGCATGAGTCACATCGAGGGCAACTCACAAGACTCCCTACAAAAAATTATGAACATACCTCAACTCCCTTTACCTGTTTTTTGGGAGTTTGGGTGGAGAGCAAATTTCATCGCCGTCATTTTTATGGCCAGCTAGGCCCAATTTTTGACATGGGTCCCATTTAGGTCAACCCACTAAACTCCCTACAAAAATTATGAAGATTGCCCAACTCCTTCGACCACTTTTTGGGTGGACAGACATGTAAATATATATATACAAATAATAAACAGTACCGTCCTAAACTAAGGGACATATTTTCAAAACGGCATAACTTTTTTCTTATCCATGCCAGGTACTTCTTTTTTGCACACTATTAGCCAGTAATATGTTGATTATTGTGTTAAAATATGAGACATGTATGAAGGATAAAAAAGGTAGGAACTAAAAGTTTTTCTCTTGAAATTCATAACGTCCAAAACTGAGGGACATTAAGAAAAATTTAGTTAATTTCTTATTCAGTCCGTATTTCTTTATTTACATCGAAGACAAAGTCTGACACTTGTAAACATTGCTGCTCGTTACATTATGGCACCAAGTCAGAAAGTTGATTATATCCTGCGACAAGATATCAAGTCGCAAAAGAATAATTTCACTATTAGAGAAATTTCTGAGAAGGTAATCCGTTCGAAAAGTGTTATGGGCAGAATAGTGAAGTCGTACGATGAAACCGGCTGCATTGGTGCCCCTAAAAAGCCGGCAGGCCCCGTAAAACGTCAGTTAGAGAAGACAGAGTCATCCAGCGTACGTCATTCAAGGATCGTTTCAAGTCCTCAGCTGCGATAACTAGGGAAATGAATGACACAACATGTATGAACGTCTCACGTGACACCGTTTCTCGGCGCCTTCAAGAAATAGGGTTATTTGCAAGACGCTCACTAAAGAAACCGCTTGTAAGTGCCAAGAACAAGAAAAAAGAGATTAGAGTTTGCAAACAAGCATGTTAACTGGTACCATTAAAATTGGGCTAGAGTGTTTTCCAGTGATGAAAGCAAGTTCAGTTTGTTTGGTAATGACGGTAAGAACTTTGTTAGAAGACGTGAAGGTGAGAAATTAAGTGTAAAGTGTACTAAGAAGACTGAAGTTTGGCAGCGGGAGCGTGATGGCTTTCAGTGTGTTCTCTAGTCAAGGGACATCGCCTCTCGTTCGTTTGCAAACCCGTGAGGATGCTTAGGTGTATAAAAATTTGTTGGAAGGTATTGTCGTGCCTAATATTGTAAACTCAGGTGTCCCCAGCCCTATCTTCATGCAAGACAATGCCCTCTGCCACAAGGCAAAGACAGTCATGAGTTACCTTGAGCAGCAAGATCTCGAAGTTATGGATTGACCACCACAAAGTCCTGACCTAAATCCAAACGAGAATCTTTAGAAAACACTAGGGATGAAAGTTATGGCAAAAAACCCTATCAAAACGGAAGATCTTTGTATGAAACTTCAAGAGGAATGGGCGAAAAATACTGTTGAAGATTGCCAGAGTCTCATTCGGCCATGTAGTCGACGATGTGCAGCTGTTATCGAAAGCAAGGGATTATTTACCAAATATTGATTGTTCACCACCATTTTGCCAAATATTTTTTGCAAAATATTGAGTTAAATGCAATTTTTCTTGTTTGTCCCTTAGTTTTGGACGTTATAAATGTCAAGAGAAAAGTTTTTCGTTCATAGCTTTGGTATTATCCTTCATACATGCCTCAAACTTTAACACAATAATCAACATCTTACTGGCTAATAGTTAGTGTGCAGAAGAAGTAGCACCTGGCAGTGTTAGAAAAAAAGTTGTGCCGTTTTGAAGATTTTTCCTTTAATTTTGGACGGTACTGTATTTAGTCAAATCTTCAACGAAAACGTATCATCTCTCTCACTTCGTTCGCGGGTGGTAATGGTTATGTTATTCACACAGCGAAATATAATTTTCGAACTTTGTGTTTCACGAAACACTTTGTTTTCTTCTCCAAAGTTCAAAGTTTGCAAATACGTAAAAATACGTTCATGACAGATTTTATTAAAGACTATTCTTTAGTCTTTAATAAAATCTGTCATGAACACAAACGTATTTTTAGAACTTTGGAGAAGAAAACAAAGTGTTTCGTGAAGTTATGTGCTGATTTGAAGTACCTAAACTTTGTGTTTGCAAACTCCTGCGAGTGTTGGTGCTGAAGTTTTGCAGCACGTTCGATGTCCACCAGTCATCAAGTTCGAAGGCTCGCCGCGCTTGTCTGTCAATCAAAATCGTTCGGCGAACACAAACTTCGACGAAAAGATAGATCGTGTAAACGCGGCTTTAGTGCCTTAGTTCGCAAACAGCTCCGAACGCACCTCGCCCACGCAGCGCTGTAGCGCAGAGAGTGGTTATGCACGTCACAGGTACGATTGCTTGATTCAGTTTTTGTTCTTTTGCGTAAGCAAGCTGAGCATACATAATATTTGAATAAGGCATATGCTTCAATTAAATTTCAAGAGGAAAAAAAACGATGACAAGACACAAAATTAAAATGTGTACTAAACATCGCTCTTGCAAACGAGAGATATATAAGAAAAGAGAGAAACAAATTTCGCATCAATAAAATACGGCAAAGGGTAAAATAATGACGCTAGGTTTGTGGCAGGCAGTGGTTGGCAATCATTAATGGAGAAGTTCAATCTATTAGTCAGTAATCCATTAATCAAAAAATAATGGCAGCAGCAGCTAAAACGTAATTCTTTAGGAACAGCTTCTCACAGTCGATATAACAATTACGTCCATCTACCACCACGACAGTGCCTCCTCCCAGCCTGCCTCCAGAAACCCTTTGCATTCTCCTCACCATTTGCACATCGGTGACGCCATTTGTTTTTAGCGGAGACACCGTCAAGTGAATGGAGCATCCATAGGTTCACCATCAGGCCCATTTTTACAGAGTTTGTGTTAGCCCTAGAAACAAACTTACTAGCTCAGGACCAAGAGTCTTATACTGTTTACGTCGACGATATCCTCGCACTTGTCAACACCAACAGACATGTCCATCATCTTTACAGGCAACTTCAATCCAATTCCGTTCAAAAGTTAGTAAGTAAATTATTGTGCATACAAACACGGGTTTTTACACAAACTTGACTCCTATACGCTCACTAGTTATAAAAAGTTCTATTATTTGTATTGCCTGTCCGTGGGAGCTCAAGCGTGAAGTTTTAATAATAATAATAATAATATTCGGATCTCCGAATGGCGCAGAGGAAATCTCCACGACGAGGAAAAGAAGACGCTGCTCGAATCGAAGTACCGGTGCCTCGAAGTCGGCCTAACCAACTTAGAAGACACATTAAAGCAGCGGCTATCTGCTAAAAGGAGCAAAGTTAGACGCTTCGAGGCCAGAGTAGCTGGATTCCATCAGAACCAGCTATTCAACACCAACCAGAAACGCCTC
>LQNS02278096.1:8728253-8742352 GCA_001587735.2 Parhyale hawaiensis | reverse complement strand
CAGTTGATGTTGAGAAGTTTCCCGCGATCCCTCATGGTACCGAAAGTTGCAGTTGATGTTGAGAAGTTTCCCGCGATCCCTCATGGTACCGAAAGTTGCAGTAGATGTTGAGAAGTTTCCCGCGATCCCTCATGGTACCGAAACTTGCAGTAGATGTTGAGAAGTTTCCCGCGATCCCTCATGATACCGAAGATTGCAGTTGATGTTGAGAAGTTTCACGCGATCCCTCATGGTACCGAAGGCCGCAGTTGATGTTGAGAAGTTCCGCCGCAACGTGTTGCGTACGCCGGGAGTACCGGTGCCGTCGCGTATGCCCTAAGTGCAACTTAGTGCACCGAGAACGCTTATTTGTGTCTCGGGATCAGAAACGAGAGAGTGAACAAAGGGCACAGCGTTACATGCCTAGTGAATGTGTTTATCGGCTGCTAGCTAGGCAGAAATGTGCAGTGGCCTGTGTCAAACCGGTTGTCTTGTGTCTAGTAAGGTGAGCTGAATTTTGTTTTTAGAATAGCCTAATTCTTCTCTCGTCGTAGGTTGAGATTTACAAACTCCGAAGAATTTTACCGTTTAATTATTGATAATTGTCTGAACTGTAACTTTCCGATAAAGACCATCAATGAAAGGTTAGAAAAGTACGACAAATGTAGACATCCACATCCCAGGACTCGAGCAGCCGGGTTCTAAGCGGCTGCAGGAGAAGATGAGGACTCGGAGTCTGTAGCAACCCGCCAAGGCACAGAGACGACCGCAAATAAACGAAGGGAGAGCTCGTCTGAGCCACGAGGTTGCGTCCTCTCCCCGAGGGCTAATCTTCCAGCTCAAAACGAAGGGATTTTCACCGCCGAACTGGATACGAAGGCGAGCTTTCCTCGAAGCCATCCCGGCTTCCGGCAGCCGTCCACCCTAGGCCGGCCTCCATCCCAGGGGACCGGGAAGAATGTATCTATCTTCTCATGATGAAAAGGAGACGCGTGTTCCAGCCATTAACCGTTCCAACACAGTAGTGCGGATAGCGTTCCCACCGCTGGAACAAGGCTGCACAGGAAGCTGCAACCGATCAGGCCCAAGACGCGACTCCTCCCGCTCAACAATACCAGGCTCTTCTGACCAGGTGACAGGTGAGATGGGCAAAGGGGTGAACTGGCAACGTCGCGAATACACAAATGCCAACGCCTCGATTCTCCTGAAGATTATGGGGCTCCAAACTCGATGGACATAGTCCGTGGAAATTTCCGAAGAACAACTTAATATTATTTGAGCCCCTCAGAGCGGCATGTTGACACTCTGAGCTCAAAAATGGGACTGCTGATAGCCTCTCCGACAGCCAGCTTCTTGACTTGCTGAAAAACTCGGAGAGCTTTAGTGTATTGTGGAAATGTTACAGTCATGAGCACGAGAGATGATCCACGAGACCCCAAGCCAGAGAAAACAAATACTGTAGCCAGACATTTTGGACATAAGGTGTTAGAAAATAAGAAAATTAGGTTATGGTGTACACTTCTCCTAGGTGCTTATTATAAGGGGTTTAATCATGTCCAGCATGTCTGGGCGCGTTGTCAAGCAGCTAAATGTAAAAAGGTAAATATTGCATATCCCGTGTTCAATTATAAATATGTTACCATCACATGTTGAAAGTTGACCGGCTCCAATTTTCGAACGCAGTCATGCAATGTGATCGAGAATTGTACGTGTCACAGTTTAACTGTCAGTATTTTCAATTGAGCTTCATTCTAAAATATGCTACAATCTGTGTTTTTTCTCCGAAGTTGCCTAACCGTTTGACACGGACATAATGAATGTGTTACGTACATGTCATTTTGCTCAGGTCTGTCGCGCAACAATTCGTTTCCCACTGCAATGATTCACTTTTAATTTCATTTGGCGCGCCTTTCAATGATACAGTTGTAAATCGATGAATAACTTGCTCTTTTCTTGAGGTGCGCCCTAATGTAACTAATGGTTACCAATACATCCATGTTTGTTTATATCGTGTGCTTCTTTACCCTTGCATTCTCCAGTTATTTTGAACAACTGTGGGATAGATTAGAGGCGTGGCTCACCTCATGTGTGTTGGGACCTGCTATGCGCCATTTCATGCACTGTGTTGTCAATTATTCCCTATGTCAACTGTTCAATTAATTACGTGTCAATATTAATTTATTTCGTGACAATATTAATTAGATCAATATTAATTTGTGACTTCATAATATACGTATAAATAATCAAATAAATGGCGCACAGCAGCGACAGAAAAATCCCTAACATCGACAAATGCTCAGTAGTGCACGTAGGGCTGGTTAACCCTTCAACCCCATTGAAAATGAACGGGACGGTATTGGCTGCTGTCACCCAACAACGTGACTTGGGAATCACTATTACCAACAAACTACAACTCAGTCAGCAAGTTGATAACAGTGTGAAAATGGCAAGCAGAGTACTGGGTTTCATCACCAGAAATTTTGAATACAAGTCCAAGGACATCATCATTCCCTTGTAGAAAGCATTAGTGCGGCCACACTAACAATTTGCTGTCCAATTCTGGTCGCCTCATCTGTGTAAAGATATCGATAACATGGAAAGAGTCCAACGAAGAGCAACGCAATTGATACCTCAGTTGCGAAATAAGCCATATGAATATGGCCTTAAAGAACTGGGTCAGATCTCTCGAGCAACGAAGACTCATGGGGCAACTGATAGAAATATTCAAACATTTGACTGGCTACTGCGGGACTTTTTGAAAGGGATGTTAATGATCGCCTGCGAAGCAGAGGCAAAAAATCAAGCATAAAGCCCGAAGAACAACCTTAAGTCAGCAGTACTTTCCATATTTCATAGTGAACATTTGGAATAGACTACTCTCCGACTTTGTTAGAGCGGAGTCAGTCAACGCGTTTAAAAATCGTCTTGACATACACTGGGAGAGACATCCTCCACAGCTAAGAACTCCTCCTCCAGGGGTTGCAAGCTCTCTCTTAACGGCCAATGCTTCCTAGGCCACCTTAATCCGTCTTTGTCTCTTTCCCACTCCAACTACTCTGGCTGACATCTCTAAGCTCCGCATATCAGCGGCTCTTGATCGTGCTTGCGTGCTTTCATGATCGTCTCTTTGGTTGGAATTCTTCCCTTTTTTTCTCTCTTTTATTCTTCTACTTTTCTCCAGTCCTATATAAGTATCCTACTGTCGGTTGCCCGTTATCTTTGGCTGTGATTCTTCTCCCCCTTCTATTTTCTTTCTTTTTTTTTCATTCGTCTTCCATTTTTTCTCCTTGTTTCCCCAGTCCTCTACATCCTACTAACATAATGGCATTAGCTGATAGAGGGCCGGTACGTAAGTTCCGGTGTCTCTTTGGAATGGGCCTCTTGGTTCGTCTACTGCAGCCGATCTAATCTAATCTAATCCCCTGTATCAATGTCTTTCGTGGGGTAATTTATAAACTCAAACCTATCGGTGGTAGTGCAACTCAAGAGTTCTGGAGTTTGCAAATGTTGTACCTTACTGCCTATGCCGTAGTTAGCGATTCCCATCGTATGTGCTGGGGAGTAGCACCCCCAAGGAGCTCCATAACTGAGCCGTTGGACGTCTTGCTATCGAGTCCATTCTACAATATTCCCCTTCATTATCCCGCTACTAGCATTGTATTCTGTAGGTCCTTTTCTTTCCCGACTGGCTCTTCCAATGCGCGTTGATCCAGTGTGGGAACAGCCTCATCGATGGTTCCACGTTTCTCCTTCCTACTACATTTGTCTTTCCTTAGCGCCGCGTTATAGGCTTGTTGGCGAGCGTGTCGTGCCTAGAAATCCATATTAATATTATTAAATCACACCAGACTGGCGACGTAGGAACGAAGAAACTCCATGAGGTCAACAAACCCCCACGCAACCAGCCCAGCGGGTGAAGAAAACAAAAGAATAAAAAAAAGAAGATCCAAGATCACAGAATAGCTGTGTACAGATCGTTTAAAGCTGCAAAAACAGAGCAATCAAGACCATTCCAAACATCCACGCACGATGGAAAAACGAACGGGAATACTGGCCCGTACGGCATCGTAACGGTTCAAAGGCAAACTCATGAAGAGCACCAATACGCCGAGTATACCTCACCCGAACAAATGGATCCGGAAAAAACTCAGACAGCGGATGACTGGGGCAGTTATAGATTTCATACAAAAAACAAACCCCACCAACTCTGCGACGATGCGCCAGATCACTAGGCACAATACCACCCAGCATGAACGCACATCGACGAACCCCTTTGTCAAGCAAACACAGATGGCAATCGGCAGAAGAACCCCAGACTACAGAGCACATTATAAGAATAACATTGATTTTCCAGTTGCTTGCATTCGGGTCCTACCATTTGCATATAAAAAGGACTGCATTCCTGTCCCTTTGTAGCAACATGGTAGAGAGCTCACGAAGAAAATACATCACATAACTTTGTCGGATGCTCTGTACCTTCCATGCTTGAATCATAAAAGTGATCGTGCATAAGATTAGGGGGTTAATGTAAATTACTGGTCATTACTTTCGTAGTTGCAGTTCATTACAATAATAATGAAAGCCACATTATATTTTCTATCTTTTTTTCCACTAAAACCACATACTGCACTACATGGGAGTCACTCAAACGCCAAATTGGTTCTACGGCTGATGGATAAAACTTAAATGTTTCCTAATTAAAGGGATTCAAACTAGAGCATTAAAATACTGAGAAAACGCGTTGATAAGCAAATAAAATTTAATGTTTCGGGACGGAAAAATCCCATCTTCAGAAAAATCTACAGAATCTATCTAAAATTATTGTTTATTTATTCAATCGTAGTTAGGGAAGCGTAGGTGTGGTCGGGAGGAGGTCTAAAAGGCAAATGAGCGGAACTGCGTGGAGAGGCCGGATGTCAGCTCTTGTACAGTCGGCTGATGTGAGTCNGTTAGGTCTGCTCCTATGGATGTAGAGTGACTAGTGTTGTCAGCTCGATAGGATTGGAAGAGGCTATGATTGAGAAGTCATTCCTGCTGATGGGATGGTTGTTTTGTTCAGCATGTAGGCGGAGAGCTGAATGGGATGGTTTTGCTAGTGGTAAACCGGTTCCGCTAGATATACCTAAATGTTGATCATTACGGGCTTTGAAATGTTGTCCAGTGCTACCGTAGTACAAGGCGTTGCATCCTGTGCATTCAAAATGGGATATAACACCTGACAGCAGTGGTGTGGGAGGTTTGTCTTTGAATTTAAAGTAGGACCCCATAGTAGGGTCTGAAGCCTACCCGCATATAAACTTCAAATTTTCTTATAAAAACACATTTACTATGGGGTCCTACTTTAAATTCAAAGACAAACATCCCACACCACTGCTGTCAGGTGTTATATGCCGTTTTAAATGCACAGGATGCAACGCCTTGTACTACGGTAGCACTGGCTAATTAATAAAGTATAGTCTACGCGTAAACTTTTTATGCTTTGTAAATCCACTGGAGTAAAATAGCTATGTTTTCTTAAACAAGATAATAATAATTACTGCAGAGGGGCCACGAGATTCTTTATGAAGAATAAATGTGTCATCTCAGTGTAATACAGATGCAACGACTTCCTCCGTAATGAAAAGTCACCCTAGCTCAATTTATCACCACCTACATATTGCTATTTATGCTATTGCTTCCCTGCCCATACGATGCCCCCTCACTTTGGATGCCCCGCGGAGCCACCGTCCGTCGCCCCTACATCCCACATGCCACTGATTTTCTCCTATCTAATGCTTCATATCGGTATAGAGAACCAAGAAGCAACTAACCAAGAATCCATGTATTATGACAGTCCGCGAGTATAGTTTTCACTCTGTGTGTGTGTATCCGTCCAAATTTGGTAGTTTTGCTCTAAGTTGCGTACAGGGACCTCTGTTCCACTTAGTTTCGTTCAGGGACCTCTGTTCCACTTAGTTTCATTCAATTACCTCTTTTGCACTTAGTGTTGTTCAGGGACCTCTCTGTTCCACTCAGTTTCATTCAGGGACCCTGCTCCACTTAGTTTCGTTCAGGGACCTCTGTTTCACTTAGTTTCGTTCAGGGAGCCTTGGTACATTGAACTTCGTTTGCAATCCGAAATTAATGGGTCGCAGGAAACAGCTTAGCTTACAACTAGAGCGCTTCCTGGCGTAAGACAATCACCGGCAATAGGAGCAAATTTCATCGCGGTTATTTTTATGGCCAGCTTATACTAGTTTTTGGTGTGGATCACATCGAGGACATCTCACCAGACTCCCTGCAAAATATCATAAACGTAGGCAACTACTTCTACCTGTTTTAGGTGGAGAGCAAATTTCATCGCCGTCATTTTTATGGCCAGCTAATCTTAATTTTTCGCATGGGTAAATATCGAGGACAACCCACCTGACTCCCTGCAAAAAATTATGAACATTGCTCAACTCCTTCGACCACTTATTGGGTGGACAGACAAACAAATATGGATACAAACTTAAATCTTCAACGAAAAATATTTTCACCGCTCTTCGCTTCGCTCGCGGGTGATAATCAAAGCGGAAAGTATGTGCAATTTTTTTTGTCCCAATTTCATTGCCCTCTGGTGGAGATTCTGCATAAAGTTCAGCATGTAAGCAAACTCGAATTTCAATATGGCGGCGCATGAAGAAATGAACGCAAACGGCTATATAGTTAGGTGTGACTACGTCAAAATAGTGAAACGTAACATGTTTGTATTAACTTTGCAATGTTCAGTGAGTTGCATTATTATAAAATAACGATAGAAATGAAAGAGAAGTGCATCAGATACGGTAGTCGCGCGGTAACAACAGTACACGATGTTGCTGGGTGACCGGACATATGCGCACTCGACAAATGTTCACACTGGCAAATGCGCACCTACTATTTTTTCGTTCTGCTGCTTCCTAGATGGCAGTGCCCTGCGAATTGAAAGACTACTAATACAAAGAATTGCTAGAATCTTCTCCAGAGATTCTAGAACTATTACGCTTCGTGAGAGGTCGTGTGGTTCGGCAGTGGGGATTTGAATAGGCCAAAAACAAACATACATTCTAAATGTATGTATTGTGTTGTTGATCCTGTCAATCAGTGTATTCGAATGAAGGGTTTAACTATTTCGTCAAATGGTTGCCCATGCAAATTATTTGAATTCCAGGTTAGAAGACGTTTAAACAGCGTGAATAATAGTGATAAATTCCCTCAGGAGCGTACAAAGTTTTATATGGTTATACTTTTTTTTCAAATCGTGTGAGAAACTTAAATGTGAACTTCCATTTATACTTCGCAAACACCGCGCTGAAATAGATTTTAGAATCATTCTCAGCGATGAGTTCACTATATCCTAATTGTTCAAGCTTAAGCTTGTTCTTTTCAAGCCTTTAATCCCTACAGTTGTATAGGTGTTGCACACGCTGGAAAGTCCCTCTTAGCTAATCCATCTCAGTCTGCTGTTCGCATACACACGGACTCTTGCAGTGTCCCTGTAAAGCTGAATGGTATGACAGTGTTGGGGGAGCGCATCTGACCAAGTTACACTGCGTATTTTAGAGTCATTATGCATTCTTATATAGAAACCTCAGATGAAAGACAGCCATGCAGCTTTCCCGTTGAATGTCGTAAAATGAATTATGTTCGTTTAACAGTACGATTCCCTTTTATCGTAAGATGTTCTGGTTTTTGGTTATTTTTTTCGTATCGTGATTTTCTGGTAACTCGTATATAGGTTTTGATTATTAAATGTTTATATATTACATATATATATATATATATATTGACCAGCTTAGGTCTGAGAATTAAGTTTAATTAATAAACTAGAGCAGTGGTTCTTAACTTTTTTCCAGGTACCGAAGCTGTCAAGTTCCATACATGCATTCATCGAACCCTTCGTAGTCGGAAAAAAAAATTAATTTTGTCTTTCTTCACATTCAAAGCATACCTATGTGTAGAATAATGAACTGTATTAGTGCACAAAGTGCACCATTCATCATTTGCACACAAAATCCCTGTGTTCAAACAATAAAACATACAAGCAGAGCGTGATGTCACGAATCATGCGAGTGGGGTGAACCAAACCGCCGAACCCCTGAAACTGACTCGCCGAACCACTGGAGTTCGATCGAACCCACGTTAAGAATCACTGGACTAGAGGTAAAGCCTGATAACAAGCAACGATTAATTGCTTGTATATTTCGGCGCGGATGGTTGTAAAATCGCCAGCAGCAGCGGCTACAGTGGTGCCCATGGACTGTTCTCTATATTTATTTTGTTTTCATATCGTCTATTAGTTAAGCTTGTTTTCATTTTACTTTTTGTAACGTAAGGAGGAGTTGCTCTCCTCTTCAGGTCATTTCTTTCATTTCCACCGGTAGAAACAGTAAAGATTATTCTTACTTGTGCTTGGAAGTGCTGCCAAGCGACTTCTCTAATGGACTCAGCCTGAATATAGGTGGCAAAACGTTAACTAAAGATAATGAAAGTTATAAAAGTTAACTAAAAGCTAGACACTACTAGAATGAATTACAGGAAATCTTATATACGCAATCAAACGATAGAATAGTAGGTGCGCATTTTGTCTGTGTGAGCATTAGTCGTGTGCGGTTTTGTCAATGTGCGCATTTGTCAGTGTGCGCTTCTGTCATGGAACCTGGTGCTGACGTCATTTTATGATACTCTTTTGAAGTTATTTTTGTATAGAACGCACTACTATATTACAGAAACAAATGTTTTACCTTCCGAGAAAGCAAAATTAAAGCGTAGGTACTTAGAAAATACCGATAAAAATAAAAGAAACACATCAGAGACGGTAAATTGGTCCCGCGGTCGCGGTGGTAGACGATATTGTTTATGCTCCAGTATTGCGTCGGATACGCATAGCTAACTTGCAAATAATTGGCTCAGACCGCTCTAAGCTTCTAACCTATTTTAAGGAAAGAAATTAGTAAGCTTTCGACTGAGGAATCCACAAGTATACAGGAAAAATGCTTGATTTCTAAAGTTAGGAGCGAAGAACAGGTTCTGTTAATGACGCCACAGCTTTTACAGGTAAATAATTTAATGGCAAACAGTGCACGAGCAGCGAGTGCTTCCAACTGGAAGAACGTAAATAATAATTGAAGATTAACACAACTTCATCAATGATATCAATTTCCTCCAGAACAAATGCAGGGATAATACTACTAGTATTGTAACGCTTTAATTATACCTACGGACGTCACTGTCATACAGGCATATTAGCCCTCCAATTGAGTCCATGCATCTTTCTTTGTGGTTTTCTACCCAAAATTTTTCTTCGATCACCTTATTTATGGCGTACCCATAAAACAAATCTCTATCTGCAAAATAATAAAGCTTGTGGAAATGGAGTTTCCGTATACATTTACTAACATTATATATAAATGAAAAGTCTGCAATATAAAACATCTCATACTCCACAATATCACAATCGCTTTCAAGCGATCACGGTGATCTTGATCGTTGTTAGTCTAACAAATGTAGCCACAAAATACGCGTTAAATATAAATTAATAATGTAAAGCTTATGATGCACAATAGAATATAGCTGGCGAAATATATGGTGCAAATCAACGCCGCTGTCAAACCGCACGCGCATGGACTTTGCAAATCGCAGGTTACTGGCTCTGCCACCACAACAATATACTGTCACCGAGGTAGCAAATTTGTCAATTAAAGGTGCATTACGCTCTTCAAATGAACAAACTGTTTAAAAGGTAATTTCCGTCACAATTCGATGCCTATCTTGTTTCGAATTATTTTCGAAGTAATTTGTATTGTTTAACGTATAAAAGCACACGAACTTCTTCTCTGAGGTATATTTAAACTTGAACTCTAAAGCGACACTAGCGCCATTCCACCCGTACGGCCATTCTGTAAACCAAAGCGACAGGGACGAAAACTGCCACGCAGTTTTCCATCTTGTATGTCGTATTCAAAGCTCTTTGGTCGCAGGCTGGAGAGGCCCGGGGTGCTAACAACGTCGGTTTCAAATTTACTTAGAGCTTGGGATTACTAAAGAACTGTGGCTAACATTAAAAATTTAAATAGATTTTATTGAAAATGCAGTTCTAGAGATGATATTATCGTCTTTTTGTTTGTTGTGCATCACTCTTCATCAAACGCCACTCTGTAATTCATAACCCTTTCGGTACTCACGGTAACTGTATTTAAATACTGACACCGCTATTTGGTCTTCAAAACCATTTCATTGTTTCTTTCTCTGGAAAGTTTAGCATTATTTTCGAGAGTCAATCCAAAAGCTTTGCCAGCATTTGTTAACTATTTAAAGTTAAAATAGTGTTGAGTTATTATAACCAATAAATATGTAATATTTCCCTTCAGTATATGAAACGATATTCTTACATGATCACAGTTCCGTAACGAGAGGGTGACACAGGAGAAAGTCCATTAATCATCAACCATCGTTAGCTTTTTAAAGTTTAAATTAATCATTCTAATACAAGTACAATGCCCAGTATTTTGTGCAGCAATGCTGCAAGGCATTCCAAAAGCAGCGTCCTGGGATGATTGTAAAATCTCTAGTGCAATAAATCTATGCCTGCGTTGCCCACAGCAGGACTGCCGTAACATTCACTGCATTAAAGTGTGTTGTGTTTTCTGTGCACAAGACCAGCACGGCTGCCTTTGTTCACACTGAGCCATCTAGTTTCACCTTCACTTCTGGGTGAAACTTACCCCAATGCGCCTTCCTCTTGCAACACTGTAATTATATCACACAAATGTCTACAGACATACACTCAATAGTTCCTGTCACGGCTCTGGCCCTGCTGCGGGGAACAGAATTGCTATTACAATTGTGACAAGGCGGCAGGGCCTCTAGTGTCCACCACTGCTTTTATCTCATGATTTCCCTTTCTTTTATCACTTAATTCATATACAATATACTACTTCCAGATGTGCTTACCAAATGCAACGTAAGACAAAGCTCAAACAACCGGTGTGCTGGTCATCTTATGCGAGCTGCGAAACTAATTTTTACCACCTGACTCGACAGCTTCCAGTACAACTCTATTGAGATTAAATTCACGATTTTATAGTTTAGCACTCTAGGAAATGAGAGAAATGATGCACAAGAGAGGAGCACGCGTCTCTGTGAGGAGAACAGGAGTCCACTGAACTCTGCAGCGGTACAGCGAACCTTTCAAGGAGTATTCCGGTTTCTGCGCGCTTCAGCAACGGCGAGAAGAACTGAGATAACCAGGTTTCGGTAGAAGTGCAGGCGTCGAAACTTGTTGGACTTTGTTTTATGTTTCCTTTTCTACTGAGAAATCTACCTCAGATTTTCAATACCTAAACATAGCCCATAAGATCAGGAATCAACAATACGTCGCTGTAAATGGTCTATATCAGTGGTTCTTAACCGGAGGGAGTGAGCGAATTCCAGGGGGGAGGGGTGCAAGCCTCCGCAGTAAAGCCTGATTTTTCCCAGTAATGGTTTTTTGTGCGTTAACCTACACCCATGATCATCCTGGCACGGTGCAGTAAAAACATTGTTTTTACAGGAGGTTGGAATGAAGGTGAATTACATGCAATCGTATGTATTTCCAATTCAAACTGTTCTTTCTCATGCATTATTGGCACCCTATTTCTTTGTATGACCTTTAGCCTCAAGTACTTGCTGCAGTCTTTTGTTATAGTTTTCCACCAACTTGGAGCACTCAACAGCAGAAATGTTACTCCACTCTTCCACACAAATTTCCACGAACTGAGTGAGGTTCTTTGGCTTTTCTCCATTACTCTCAACTTCAATACTCTCCTCAGATGCTGTATTGGATTTAGGTCTTGGCTCTTTGGACGGCCACTCCAAAACATTAATATAATTGTTCTACAGCCACTCTCTAGTCAAATTAGCTGAATGCTTCGGGTCATTGTCCTTCATAGAGCACCAACGTCGAGCGAGTGACAGTTCCTTCGCCGATTCTTTCAAGTTATCATTAAAAATTTATACATAATATTTTTTCATAATACCGTTGACTTTAACAAGGCGTTCTGGTCCAGTAGCACCAAAACATTCTCAAAACATCAAACCTTCGCCACTGCGCCCAAGTGTTCTTGGGTAAAAAAGCCACATTGCCTGTAAGCGTGCGAAACCCTATTAGGTATACCCAATGAGTTCGAATTTTTTCGTCCGACCATAAAACTTGCTTCCAGACGGCAATAGCTTGTAAAGGAGACGTTTTGTGAATTGCAAACTCCATCCATACTTCAAGATATTTTTCAGAACACAAGCTTTCAATCCAGCTCTCTTCAAACTCTTCGACTGATAAACTCACGAACCCAAGGGCTGTCCAGAGTGTCTTCTCCACAGGGGATGTCGCAACTCGCCACAGTCCTTGTTGAGAAGGTTAATTTATAAATTTAGGTAGGTTCTCTATCTATCTTTCCCCCTTTCAGTTCCTTGAGGTGGACTGTCGATCGAGATAGCTGATCTTGTAGACGAAACCCTCTAGTCTCTCTCGTGTGAATTANCCATGAAAGGACCCGTCCTCTCTAGTGTCTTTTCCTATTCATTGCGCCTTTTACCGCCAAGTGTGGTGCACTGAGCCAACTTATACTATATGGCAGAAGAGAACCGATGTTGAGATAGGATATTCCTAATTGTGCCTCCTGGCCGACTTGCATCACTGTGCGGATCGCCTATTGGCGGAAACGGTGGTTAAACAAATCAAATGATTAATTATCAAATGATAATTCATATGATGAAAAGCGTCCTATTATGAGATACAAATACATGATTTAGAATTTACATGTTTGTACTGTAGGTCGTGCTGTACGATACTGTCATACCTATTGGATTATATTGTATGTAATGGTATTTAGTCAATCAGGTGAAATAGTGTTGAGCCATACAGATGTTTCATCGGGAGGAAATAATGTAATGTAAACAATGTGATAAAATAATGTAATAATAAAATAAGAAGTTACCCTCAATGGTAACCATGCGTTATATTCCGAAACTGCGTGCTCATATTTCAGTTATAAGCTTATTATTATCATGCGTTGAATTGGGGATGGTTTTCTAATCCTATACAGTGGTAGTTTCAATTGGTCAACGGACGAACCGAAAGACCGTCCTGAGTGCCTTCTCGAGGGCTGTCCTAAGTGCCTTCTCCGCAGGGGATGTTACAGCAGGCTGCAATTCCTGCTGAAAAGTTTAGTTCAAAAAAGTTACGTAGGGTCTCTACCTATTTTTCCCCCTTTCTGTTCCGTGAGGTGGACTGTTGATCGAGATAGCTGATATCGCATGCGGGGCACCTCTAGTCTCTCGTGTTGTAGGCCATGATAGAGGCCGTCCAGTCGAGTGTCTCTCTCTATTCTTTGCGCCTTTTTCCTGCCAGAAGTAGTGCACTGTGGTAACTTATACTATACGGCGGAGGAGAGCCGATGTCGAGATCGGATATTCCTGGCCGACTAACATCACTGTGCAGATTGCCCTTTGGCATATATAATAATTCACTTGATGAAAGCTGTCATATTATGAGATATATGTAAGTACATAATTTCCAATGTGCATGTTTGTACTGTAGGACATGCTGTATAGTACCGCCATACCTATTGGATGATATTGCATGTGATAGTATTTGGGCAATCAGGTGAAATAGTGTTAAGCCATGTAGATCTTTCATCGGGAAGCAATAAGTGCATTTTCCATTTACCTTACTTTAATTGAACAAGCTGTGATATTCGCAAAAACATAATTATATTTTACTAGCGGGACCCGTGGAATTCCACGGTTGAATAAAGACTATACTTTCCAAAATGAACCAACCCAAGCTACACTATTGCAATTTACCTCAGTTTAACCTAATGCAGCTCTTATAACGTAGCCCACCCCGTCTGAGTAAACGTCCGTCGCTTATCGCCGACGAACTCATTCCAACTCAATAATGTCTGTGCTATCCAGGCCTAATTATGTTGTATAAGCTAACGTGACCAGTGGGAATTCACCGATTGGTTAATGCTCCCACTTTATAAGATGTAGCAATCTAAGCAATACGCTACTATAACGCACCTGACCTAACACAGCTCCTCTAACCTAACCTACCACATAAATAACGCCAGTCACTTAAT
>LQNS02278096.1:8715543-8726726 GCA_001587735.2 Parhyale hawaiensis | reverse complement strand
TTTTTTTTACATTTTGAAATCTGAATTTTCTCCTATCTTATTCCCATAGAGCGTGACAGGAAAGATATAAATAAATAAATAAATAAAAACACGACGTGAATTATTATATAGTACTGATAGATTTTGCTTCTCGTGCGAGGGTGATCGTTAGGTAGCAAGCACTATTGCGGAGCCAGTTCGGTTAACTCGTTTGGTATGTGATGGCACTGAGCCATGTAGAAAAGGTGGTGAATTTATAGCTATAATATTGCCGAGAAATGAACGTACACAAAATTTTTACAGTAAGCTGTAATGTAATAATCCAAGAACACCTTCCGCCTGTGGAGAAATAAATGTTAAATAAATTAATCTTACACTAGTGTACTGCACATGTATTGTAACAGAACTATTATTACCTCCACCAAGGAGGTTATGTTTTCGTCGTGTTTGTTTGTCTGTCTGTTTGTTTGTCCGTCTGTCTGTCACCAAGATAACTCAAAAAGTTAGGAACCGATTTGAATGAAATTTACAGGGATTGTTAGGTATGTTAGGAGGAACAGATGATTAACTTTTGGTGAAGATATGCCCATCTGTTTGTTTGTTTGTTTCTCTGCCTCATTTTTCTCAATGCCATAACTCAAAAAGTTATGAATAGATTTTGATGAAATTAACATGAGTTGTTAGGTATGTAACAAAAAGTAAATGACAAAACTTTGGTAATGATCCGTTTGTTCGTTCGTTCGTTTGTCACAGTTCTTAATTTTATGCTTGTTAGCACAATAACTAAAAAAATAATCAATGGATCTTTATGCAGTTGACAGGAGTTGTCAGTAATGTTGAAAGACATGAATGGCTAAATTTTGTTGCAGCTCGGTTTGTTCGTTTGTATGTTTGACTCACGTTTGTCATTACGTTTGTTAACAGTATAACTCAAAAAGTTATGAACGGATCTTCAAGAAAATTGCACAAGCTATTATTAATATCAAAAGGCACAAATGATTAGATTTTGGAGTTTATACAAAGAAAATTATGGTTTCAGAGTCAACTTNTATACCAATGTGTGAACCTATTGCTACCATAGACATAGAGCGTTGTACAGAATATAGATTGTGAAGTAGAATAGTGCTATAAATTTACTCCGTAATCTGTAAGGCTCATTGCGATAACGTTTTGCACTAGTTTACTGAATAAGTATTGTAATACTATTATTGTATGAATTGTTATATATTTAGTGAAACCCTGGAGCTCGTATATCTCGACACACAGTTGGAAAGAAAGAAAGAAAGAAAGAAAGAAAGAAAGAAAGAAAGAAAGAAAGAAGGAAAGAAAGAAAAAAAGTAAGAAAGAAAAATCATTATTCTTGCTTTAGCTATGAGAAATAATTCACACAAATAAAAAGAAATGTGACTTACTGGCAACTCCTTCCTTGGTATTATTTGAAGGCACCCCCAGCCTAGGTGGGGATAAAGTGATGCTGGGTAGCGCCGCAGTTTCCCCGTCAGCCTGACCGTTATTTTCGGCTATTCTTGAACAAAATTGACATCAATTAACACAATATTCTAAATATTCTCAATAAGTAGAGTTACGAGAAAAATAAATAATAGTTTGTTCATTTTATAAATAGGTGCTGTGAGGGCGCAAATCAATATTTTTGAACATTTGATAAATAATGTTAACAGTATTATTGGGCAATTTGTTAAAGGGATATTTTGGGGCGAATGTCAGGGGCACGGGAAAAGAAACGCCGTACTCACGACATCTCTGGGCATTTTATCACTTGTGAAATCGATTTATTTTGAGTTTCTCTACCGATAGTTGAACAAAGAAACACCCTGTATAGGCCCATGTTCATTTTTCACGCAGTCAGGTGCGTTGTCAGAGAAGGAAAAATGGAAAAAGTTTTAAGCTGGCCGTAATAACTGACTGCGTTGCATTTGCCTCCACCGCGGGTGATGTTCTTACACCACAAGGCGTTCTAATTGGTATACACTGCGACCCACGGTATTAGTCCAACAATTTTTTTTTATTGATTTTTCATTGAAAATCTTCTGTCTGACGAGAATTAAGTTTTCATATGGCAACACGGTGTTCTTAGTTCATCTGGCAATATTTGTTTACATTCTGAAGAAGTTGGTTGCAGAACATTCCTTTGTTTAACAAATATACTGTGAGCCACGCTATTTTTCCATCTAAATAATATTCAAAATTGTACGGGCTAAGGATCAAATAGAAAAAGTGACGCAAATCATTATTAAAGAAACGGCCCAGAAGATCTCATGTGCGTCTATTGCCAGGATTTTATGCCGCCATGTTAGAACAATTCATCGATTTTTGAGGGATCCTTCCAATCGGAAGCCACGGTGTGATAAAGGCAAAATAAAAGCTGTGAACACGCGGGCTATCAGGAAAATTAAACGTCAAGTCTTCAAAAAGCCGAAAAGCACAAGCAAAACAATTTTTGAAAGCTCTGGTCTGAATGAAGTGCCAAAAACTACGCAAAATCAAATCTTGAGGACTATCTATTGCAAATGTGAAAAGGTACAGTCGCCAATGAGGAACATAAACATTGGCGTGCCGCAGGGATCCGTTTTTGGACCACTGCTGTTTAATGTTTATAGAAGTGACATGCTATACGAAGGTGTATCCACCCAGCTTTTTGCAGACGACGCTGTATTTTATGTGCAGGATTGCCATTTCGATGTTGCAGTAAAAAGATACATACATTTATAGATACCTTACTTCTTTGGCTTTCATCAAATAAACTCATACCCAATGCTAGTAAAACCAAATTAATGGCCTTCAGCTCAAAAAATATTAACGTAAAACCAAGTTCATACCGCCAAAATTTTCAAGATGACAACGAATATTCGTCATTTTCGATCCTCCCACCTGATGAGCCAAGGTTACAGCGAAACGCGTAGTGGGCAACAAAATTTCAACTAAATGTTTTGCTTCGCACCTAATTCAATATATTTGTATGTATATATGTGTTTATGTCTGTCCACCAAATAAGTGGTCGAAGGAGTTGAGCAATCTTCATGATTTTTTGTAGGGAGTTTGGGGGGTTGACCTAGATGTGACCCATGCCAAAACACAGACCTAACTGACAATAAAAAATGACGGCGTTGAACTTGCCTCCACCGGGGCGAATTTGCCTCCAACGCAGCAGATCTTCTGGAGAACGGGGCGTTCTATTTTTTCTCTATGTTATTATGGGGCTAAGCGCTTGGGGCTGTTCATCGAAAACGGCTTCGTTGAATTTGCCCCCTGCTGCGGGTGACGGTCAAACGCCACAAGGCGTTCTAGTTTAGGATATATCTTTGAGTATTTTTGTTTCATCTTTCCCTGTTGCGGTGTTCATGTCTATTGATATTTCCTCTTTTCCATGCTGAGATCCTCCCGTGTGCTCCATTGCACTTTGAGGCAGCTTTGACGGAAGACCCTGAGGTATTGGGTACCTCTAGAATAGGTCTTTCATCTCTTCCCTAGATATGGTTGTGTCTCGCTTCGGGGCGCTAGCCCGGCGTGCGACCCGAGCGGCCTCCTTATCTTGTGGAGGGCGCGGCAGTGGTAACTCTGTTTTCTTTTTCCCGTATAGTATGATTATGCGCTTGTTTGCGTCCGGCCTTGCGTCTTCACGCGCATCAGTGGCCGGCCTCTTTGCAGTCTTTGTCTGTCTGTCATGTCTCGGTAAGATATCTCTCTGATGACGCTTACGACCGGTACCGGCCGTCGAGAAAATTCTACTGAAAATCTGTCTGCGGGCCACCAGTTCCAGACGGACGGGGTACAGCAAACACCGACTCCACGTTGCAGCACTGTCGGCGCTCGCGAGCAGCCTGCTCCGCCCGGGTACCGAAGTGGAGCCGCCACATCTAGCAGCCTTCGCATAGGTGGCCCAGAAATATTGTGGCGTCCCCTAGTCATCCTTATAGCCACACCATAGTTCACTCCTTCTCTCACCTGGGTCGCCAAGACCTCTTCTGCCATCTTATAATGGTGACATGGGTTTGAGCGAGCTGGGTGTTGTTCTCCGCAGTTGGCGACAGGGCAGGGCGACTGCACCTCATGCTGCGCCAACGCACAGTTGACGCACGTATCCCGTCCCACCCTGCAGTTCACAACGTGGCCAAACCCCTGGCATTTAAAGCAGCTTCTAAGTTTAGGAATGTACGGTCTGATCTCCCTCCAGCGATTGGGCGATTGGCGTACCATATTGTTCCTTTCGAGTCGTTCAATCGTTCATGGGGGGTTACACCCACTGGCACTCCGGCAGTGGCTATGGCCTTTAATTGTCATTCATTTTGAACATCAACTACTAGTCACCCAGACCGAGTCTCGTAGAGTCTGGTTGGGTTTCTGCTAATGGCCTTACAGAGGTCGCGATTAGCCACAAAAAAAAAAATCTATTTCCGATAGAAAGGACTCATCAACTGCTTTAATAGCGAAGAATTGCTCAAAGTTCTGGGAAGCTGGCTGGAAAGAGACATGGTTCTGACTAGTCTCTTCTTGCTGGGACAGTCCTCGCCCTTTATTGTGATGCGAGGAGCGGCCTCTGCTTCCCCTATGAGGAACGGCCCGTGCCGCACTTCCTGCAAATGGCATCTCGTACGGCTCTAGCGTTACTTCATTTGAGCTCTCACACTCGCAGTGCCAGTCAGCGAAGGAATATTATTCTATTGGTATTGTCCCCCTATTTCTGAAACTAAGACAATTAATGCGATGGCGGAAGCTCCAGGTGTTCAAGACGGGAGCACACCATATTATTGCCTGCATCGGGTTGCACTTTTGGCTCCGATGGAGAGACACCCACATGTGAAACCGAAGAAGTTCTAAAGAAAAAAAACAGGATGTCACCGTGTGTGAGGGATTTCTCAGGAGCCATAATTAAAAAAGAATAAAGTTTTATCGACCTCCCCAGCCGGTACAAAAAAAAAGCCAATAAGGGGAGCCCTAATGCTGGGCACACGTGGTCCCAACGGGAACGCTCCTTTGAGAGCAGATATGGGCATGTAATTAATTATTGCAACGGCTTAAGTAACGGGCGTTGCTTTTTGTAACGAGAAACAGTACCGCATTAGCAATTTTAGAAACGTAACGAGTAACAGTAACACCCGGGTGGATTTTACCAAAAGTAATGGAAATTGCCGTTACTCGTTCCTCGTTACATTTTCAAAATTTGCGAAAAATACGAAAGATGAGCTGTCGTCAAAAAAAAAAAAAAAGTTGCGCTAAAGGAGTGGTATCACGATTTCAAAGAAATATGCAAATTCTGTCAACTAAAGTATACCACAATATTAGGATACATACATGTATTTTAGAATTATGATAGAGTTTCTATTTCTCATAGTTTACATTAAAATTTTGTCCATAAAGACACGAATGAGAAGCACGGTTATACTTCTGTGCATGCGAACTCATTAGATATTATTCACACAAGTGACACGACTCTTTGCAACGATGGGTACATACAGGGACGAACTTAAAATCATTCATTTTTTATTACTGTTCGTATGACTTTGGACATAGAGATAAAATAGAGAGTTTTATCCGCAAAACAAGATGATAGAAATATTAAGGTCTTCTGCGCCCTGCATGTTTTTTCAATTGCTCGCTGATGCCAATCCGAAAAATGCAGAGTACTGTATTACATTGGGAACACGTTCGATTAATGCCAAGGTAGCAGCTTACCATTTAAGCGAAATTTGCTTTCTAGCGCTGTCAGATGATCTCTCTACGTGATATTCACTTATGACAATCAGTCGAATACACTGCGACCCACTGCGACACTATTATTTCCTGTTAAAATAACTTGATATTTCTATTGAATGTCGCAGAGTAATCATGTACAATGTTCATAATCTCCTTTATTCCTTTATTTTTCACAAAACATATTAAACATACAAGGTATGGTCTAAAATTTTCAATACGTCAACAGTTCTGAAAACAAGCTCATTAAAAGTAGATTCACTTATAGGGCACCAGTCATTTATAAAGTCCTATACGGACTAATGCAAAAATCTTTAAATTTCATTTTGTACAGCTGGTGGGACATTGGCAGAATCAGAAAATATTGTACTTCGTTATACATCTTGACACACTGAAATACAGTGGCTTGCTTCTCTACTTCTAGATGAACCGCAGGTAAGTTAAATCTTCCATTTCGTCTATTGTACTAATTGGAAACAAGCAGAGGAAAGAAATGATTATGATAATAATATTTATGAACATCTCTAAATTTCAGTAATCCTAGTTTATGGTACATATCCTCTGTATGCATCAATGGTACGTTATTGTTGTCTCTCTTAAAGTGTAGTATAATTCTAAGCACATCATTTATTATCGTTCGTAGACGTTTAATCATATTCTCTGTCACACCACCCCAAATTACAATTGCGTACGTCAATTAAGAATAAAACAAAGCATAATATAATGACACTAATGCATCTGTAGATAAATACTTGGACAAAACATAAATGGCGCCTTTGGCTTTATTTAATTTTCAGCAGACTAATGACATACGAGTTGAGAAACTCAGCTTTTATGATCAATAATAATTCCAAGATATTTAAATGATTCGACCCACTCCAGCTCGACTCCGTTTAAGTATAAACTTGGTTTTAAGTTTTAGCTGAAGGCCATTAATTTGGTTTTACTAGCATTGGGTAAGAGTTTATTAGATGAAAACCAAAGAAGTAATGTATCTATAAATGTATGTATCTTTTTACTGCAACATCGAAATGGCAATCATGCACATAAAATACAGCGTCGTCTGCAAAAGGCTAGGTGGATATCCCTTCGAATAGCATGTCACTTATATAAATATTAAACAGCAGTGGTCCAAGAACGGATCCCTGAGGCACTCCAATGTTTATGTTTCTCATTGGCGACTGTACCTCTTCACATTTGCAATAGTCCCCAAGATTTGGTTTTGCGTAGTTTTTGGCACTTCATTCAGAGCAGAGCTTTCAAAAATTGTTTTGCTTGTGCTTTTCGGCTTTCTGAAGACTTGACGTTTAATTTTTCTGATAGCCCGCGTGTTCACAGCTTTTATTTTGCCTTTATCACACCGTGTCTTAAGATTGGAAGGATCCCTCAAAAAACGATGAATTGTTCTAACATGGCGGCCTAAAATCCTGGCAATAGACACACATGAGATCTTCTTGGCCGTTTCTTTAATAATGATTTGCTTCTCTTTTTCTGTTAAATTCTTAGCACGTACAATTTTGAATATTATATAGATGGAGTAATAGCGTGGCTCACATTATATCTGTTAAATAAAGGAATGTTCTGCAACCAACTTCTTCAGAATGTAAATAAATATTGCCAGATGAACTAAGAACACCGTGTAGCCATATGAAAACATAAATCTCGTCAGACAGCAGATTTTCAATGAAAAATCAAGAAAAAAAATTGTTGGACTAATACCGTGGGTCGCAGTGTATACCAATTAGAACACCTTGTGGTGTAAGAACATCAGCCGCGGTGGAGGCAAATTCAACGCAGTCAGTTATTACGGCCAGCTTAAGACTTTTTCCATTTTTCCTTCTCAGACAACGCACCTGACTGCGTGAAAAATGAACATGGGCCTATACAGGGTGTTTATTTGTTCAATTATCGGTAGAGAAACTCAAAATAAATCGATTTCACAAGTGATAAAATGTCCAGAGATGTCATCAGTACGGCGTTTATTTTCCCGTGCCCCTGACATCTCGCCCCAAAATGTCCTTTATCAAATTGCCCAATAATACTGTTAACTTTATCAAATGTTCAAAAATATTGATTTGCGCCCTCACAACACCTATTTATAAAATGTACAAACTATTATTTATTTTTCTCGTAAGTCTACTTATTGAGAATATTTAGAATATTGTGTTAGTTGATGTTGATTTTGTTCAGGAATAGCCGAGAATAACGGTCAGGCTGAGGGGGAAACTGCGGCGCTACCCCAGCCTCACTTTATCTCCACCTTGGCTGGGAGTGCCTTCAAATATTACCAAGGAAGAAGGGGTTGCCAGTAAGTCAAATTTCTTATTATTTGTGTGAATTATTTCTCATAGCTAAGGCAAGAATATTCATTTCATAGTTTTGATCGATTTAATTTATTACAATAAGAAGCTCTTCCAAACTTTGCTCAGAAGGAACAAATTTTAATGAAACGAATAAGCCTAAAGCTCGGAGCCCCATGAGTGTAGATTTTAGCGATGGGTCGGCAGAACCCTGAGTGAGTGCCTAGCGATAAATTGTGCAGTGAAGCGCTCGCCAAGTCCGTTTATGGACTTGAGCCATCAGAAGACCACTGCGAATACAAGTTGAGTATTTTCTATTTTCCACAGTGTTCTTTGTATCTAATCTGGGCTATTGAGTAGTGGGGTTAGAAGAGACTTTTCAATAGGAAAGGGGTGATTAGCAGGCAACCGAGAAATTGTACTTGTAAATTACATAGAAAACAAACCTTTGCCGTTTCAAACCATATATACTAAAATAGTGAGGTCCATCACAAAGTCCTTAGTTTTCGAGTTAAAATGACTTGAAGAAATTTTAAGCTTGAAGTAGAACGACACTACCTACGTGCGCCCCAATGTCGACCCTAATTTTGATAGTTCGGCACGTTTTCTGACCCCACCAAAGCAGTTTTCATTATCTTTAAAACCAAAAACTACAAGTATTTAACGGTTAGAAACAAATATCTTCAGTTTCAAGCTCTGCATTTGATGTAATCACACTACTGTATGGCGGACAGAACGTCGTCAGCGTTCATAGCATGATTTTGGACCTCGTATTCAATTTTCAGAATGGTACATGCAGCTGCGAGCAAGGGATCCCGATATCTCCAAGCTGATTCTGTTCACAGATGAAGCCTATTTTACTCGCGATGGTGTTTTTAACATAAATAATTATCATCATTCTTCTCAAGCTTAATATTCATGTCATTCGCCCAAATAATCATCAACATCGATTCAGTGTGAACGCGTGGGCAGGAATATGGTCGGAAAATGTGCTGAACTAGCCCTAACACTGGCATGCACGGAGCATCCAACTCAAAGTATGAAGTTTCTTTAAGTCACTATTACTCGAAAACTAAGGAGTTTTGAGCATTTTATCACTCGTGACAGCTGTCTGTCGGTCCGACCGTCCGTCCGTCTGTCTGTCCGAAGCCTTATTTTTCTCCTATCTAATACTGAAGAAACAAATTCCAAGCTTAGCACCTAATTTTTTTTTGCCAAACCGTATCCAGGATACGTGCCCGGGAATTCCCGCGGCTGTGAAGGCCTGGTCACGGGCCTTTGTGAACTTGGTTGCTTTTGTGCCCTTGGTGGACAATGGGGACTTGGTGACGTTCGTGGCTTGGTGGACTTTGTGTGCTTGGTGAATGTAGAAGTATTGTGGAATTTTTCGATAGGATGGTAAGATGGTTTCAAATACATATTTCCATGACTTATTCAACAAAAGGGTTGCGTTTACTGCACTAGTAAATATAATAGAGATCTGTTAACAAAATGCTAAACTGGTACTTTCATTATCATAAAGATGTTATTGTGAACTCTATCTCCATTATGACAAAAGGTTCTAGTTTCGGCCGACTTTGATATACTTTATAACTGGAGCAAATATTGCATAATGTTCAGGTTGTTTATACAATAAGAACTCATGTAACGAGTAACGATGTAACGGTCGTTACTGTAACGAGTAACGGTAACGGTAACTCCCCGAGCAATTTCATGGCAGTAACGGTAACCTGCTCCGATACCATGTAACGGTGCCCATCACTCTTTGAGAGACAACATAGCTTGATTGTCGCAGGTTTTGCAGTTTGTTTCTCTTTACTAGGCTGACGTGCACCCACATACACACCCGCCCAAGCTACTAACGAAAAGGATATTAAAACGCAAAGGAAGGTAACATTCACTCAATTTGCATAAGGTAATGTTCAAAAGAATACAATAACCAAACTATCACATTGATGGGTTCTACGATTAGTACACGAAATATTTTTCACTCCCGTCGCCATCAACCGCTCCTATTTTGCGAAAAAAAGTCGTCCACAACGCTCGACAAAAACTAGTTTATATGCAGAAAAAGCACAAAACGCCTCAAAATGTCATAAATACTCGACATGTATTGTTCTATTAATAGATTAAATACGAAATTCACCTATTATTCGTTGGTATTTTTATGAATGAAGCTGCTAGCGTTTGGCAGAGAACAAGATCCAAAATAGTCTCTGTATTACAAAAGCTCCTAAAAAGATCGTATGGCGCCACAAGATTGCGGCGAACGCAAAGGTTTGCAGCAGCGGCACATGCATGCGACACTACATTGGTACACAGGGACACGTAGAGTGCATCACTACAACTGATGCATACATTTCAACTTGAGCGTTACAGCTCAGTAACTCCAAGTATTTTTATATTACACGACTTGAGAACGATTCAGTACAGGAAATACAGGTTCTACTGAAACGTTCATGCAAGGATTAATTAAGCTCTATCACCGTACGTAATTTAATAGGATATTTGCGGCTTTACTACGAAATAACTTACGGTTAGCAAGCAATAGCAGTAAAGTTATCGCAAGCTAAGACAAAAATTTACAAACAGCTCAATATTTGATTATTAAAGCTTAGATTTGGCTGATGTAACGTACTTGTGCGACGAATCACTTTATTCGTTTGCATACATTTTAAGCTTTACAGTCTCCGCAATTCAATGACAACAAGAAAGAAACCAATCAAATACTATAATCTGATTTAATCCTTAACGTATTATATCAATGAAAGATATTCCTCAGCTGCAACAAGTGATACTTCAAAAAGTGGTGCTTATACTAGTCAATGTAAACTCTCAAAATATATCGTTTTGTTAACAATACAGCTGCGATACGGCAGCGCTACGTCGCAGTGTAACATCAATCAATGGTTGCGACAGCGTGTGGGGCAGTCGGTACGGTAGAGCCGTGCAACAGAAGGGGGCGTGTGGGGCAGTCGGTACGGTAGAGCCGTGCAACAGAAGGGGGAGTGTGGGGCAGTCGGTACAGTAGAGCCGCGCAACAGAAGGGGGAGTGTTTGGCAGTCGGTACGGTAGAGCCGTGCAACAGAAGAGGGAGTGTGGGGCAGTCGGTACGGTAGAGCCGCGCAACAGAAGGGGGAGTGTGGGGCAGTCGGTACAGTAGAGCCGTGCAACAGAAGAGGGAGTGTGGGGCAG
>LQNS02278096.1:8701092-8714936 GCA_001587735.2 Parhyale hawaiensis | reverse complement strand
GGTACAGTAGAGCCGTGCAACAGAAGGGGGAGTGTGGGGCAGTCGGTACAGTAGAGCCGTGCAACAGAAGGGGGAGTGTTAGGCAGTCGGTACAGTAGAGCCGTGCAACAGAAGGGGGCGTGTGGGGCAGTCGGTACAATAGAGCCGTGCAACAGAAGGGGGAATTTGGGGCAGTCGGTACAGTAGAGCCGTACAACAGAAGGGGGAGTGTTTGGCAGTCGGTACGGTAGAGCCGTGCAACAAAGGAGGCGTGTGGGGAAGTTAATACGATAGAGCCGTGCAGCAGAAGGGGGCGTGTGGGGCAGTCGGTACAGTAGAGCCGTACAACAGAAGGGGGCGTGTGGGGCAGTCGATACAGTAGAGCCGTACAACAGAAGGGGGAGTGTTTGGCAGTCGGTACGGTAGAGCCGTGCAACAAAGGAGGCGTGTGGGAAGTTAATACGATAGAGCCGTGCAACAGAAGGGGGCGTGTGGGGCAGTCGGTACGGTAGAGCCGTGCAGCAGAAGGGGGCGTGCGGGGCACTAGTATGACAGCTAACGAATCAACAGATGCATTAAATCAATGGCACTTTGGAGCAAGACTGAAGCGATGTAACGAACGATATGTGCAGCTCGAGTGACGGCCATATGAACTGCAGGTCTCCCGGACGCAGGCCTATAAGTGTTAGCTAATTTATAACAATAGAGCTACGAACTCAGGAGCACTGCTCGAGACTGCGCGAACACGGGACTCAACTTTCAGAAAAGTCTCCAAGTTTTTCTAATATGAAGTAAGCGTGGCTAATATTATGATAGCAGCTGGATGTAATTAGCCCCAGCACCGGCACAGGAAAGAGCATTCCCGAATCGAGTTTGTACGCACCGAGGCCCTCAGACAACTATGCGGTGAAATTAGTAGAAGCGCTACGCTGCAAGGTGGCAGTAGTTCACCACCAGTTGGGGGGGCCCCGTGCAACAGGGGAGCTCGAGAGTGTCCAGCTAAGTCCCGGTACCACCTGATAGAAACATTAGGAGCAGCGGCTTCACATTCCCCCCCCCCCCCCCCCCCCCCCCCCCCCNCCACTCAGTTCTGCGTAGGTGAAGCCGTGAAAGCGCAGAAAATGACTATGTAAGTAAGAGAAGCAATCGAATCAGCATCTAATCTAACAAATAATACTCCGTGGTTTATAAGCTATGGCGAGACGCACTTCATTCTCAGACACACTTACATATCCTATAGAAACAACAGAACATAGAGACGGGTAATGTCACCTAGAGCCCTCCTCCCTTTCAAAAATAATTCTTAACAAACGAAAAGATTAATTTACCATAAAAACAAGCTAATGCAACTTATACAGTAGGAGAGTAAACGCTTAGGTGGTAATGTGTAGCAATTCAAGCCAGCAGACCCAACACCAAGAGTAGACGAGCGGTAAAATGAACCATTTTCCTGACACATTAACACTTCCATGAACTAATCAAAGATAATAAATATGACACGAACGGGGGGCAAAACATTAGGCAGCAAAACAGTACAACAGTCAACGGTTTGCTTGAGAGCGTCAGCACACAGCGAGCACCGCTGTCATGTCTAACTGAGCTCTCTCTCAGCTGTGACTGCACGCAGGCGAATGCGTCGCACATGAAATGAGCATGTGAAGTCTTCCTCATATCAAACAAAAGCTAACGACTCTTGAAGATATTCATAGATAAGTAGAAGATCAATAGAGTTCAAAAGTTGATCGTGTACTTGGCACAAAGGAGAAGAGAGAAGCCACGATAACTAACTCTGAGGTAAGCAATAAAGGTACAAACAGTTTACATAGTGTTGCATACAATGGAGCGCTCTCAGAGGCCTTTACACTGAGACAGCAACAGATCTCAGTATGAGATAGATTCCATTGAATGCCTGTCAAAACTTAGGAAATAAGCATAAGGAGATAGTTATAGCACAAGCCATCCACGGACGCAACTTGGAACATCCCAGTAACCATAACAAAGTTCTCTTATGAAATGTAAATAAATGTTAAAATTCATCTTCCTTGGGGGCTTTCTTAGCAATAAGAGCTTCCAAAAGACGTAGCTTTGCTTTCGCATGCTTGTAGTCAAGGTAAGTTTGTTCCATTGAGCCTCGATCTTCCTTAGCAAGTTTGTGGCCATGTTCTCTCTCATATCGCTCCTCAAACTGCCGTAACGACCGGCGTAACTTCTTCTTTTGGTCCTTCGCCTCCCGCCGCCTCTCCTTGAGCTCGTGTAGAGGCAGCGAGTGCAGGTTGCCGAGCGCAGAGGACTGGCGACTGACGTCACTGCTGTCCGACAGGGACGCCTCCTGCCCGCCTTCTTGCTGCTCGTCGTCCTCGGAGTCCGGAGACCCGCACAGACTGTCTTGCTGCTGCTGCTGTTGTTGTTGTTGCTGCTGCTCTTGCTGTTGTTGCTGCTCCAGTAGCTTTTCCTTACATAAGAGCAGCTGCTGAACAGACTGAGAGTCAGGCGTAAGGCTGCTGCGGTGCTGAGGAGATGCCAGGGTGAAGTCCATGGCGACGTGTTCAATGATCGGAGCCAGTTCGTTGATGTTCTCCTTGGCGCGCTGCACACAATAGAAGAACTGTAAGCGTCCAGATATTGAACCAAACAAAGCAGACAGCATCAAGAGACACTCAAGAGCAACACTGTACAGTACCTAACCTAATTTAGGTATTATTAAAGTTTCAGGACAAGAACTACCAGGCTGAAATACTCACCGTTTGCGCTCGGCTAACATTTCTCTTGACTTGTCTGTAGCGATCATAAAGAGGACGTGCGAGCTCCCGGGTCTCGCGAGTGTTGGGTCGTCCGTGTACTGATTCGTAATAGAGCAGAGCTTTCTGCAAACTTGTCTTCTCGTCCTGCATCTGAGACAAATTCATGCTGGCCAGTTCCAGGGGCCTGTGGTCAGACTGGCGGCTCTCCCGTAGCCGCTCCTCCACTTTGAAGAGCGTCGTGGCGTGGTCGGGAGGTGCGGTGTCGCTGAGATCCGGCGGCGCTGCGTGGCCCGCTGTCGACTCCTGGCAGCGCAGCAGAGACAGCGAGAAGCTCTTGGAAGACACGAGGTCAGCAACGCCTTCCTTCATAGCTGAAATGTTATATCTTGTAAGTACGATATATGTATATACAGGTATATATACTCTACGAGTGATGACATGTCCCTGTAGTGTACAAATAACGCATGAACACATTCAATATACTGTACACTCTAATAACAACGTATTAGGTAAATAAACATAATGCAGATAGCTACTACAAGAACTCTGCAGCTAAACTTACTTTTCAACTCCTTCCGGGCCTTGCTAAGGTCACTCATGTATTTCTTGATCTCCTTATGCTTCATCTTCTCGCTGTGTGACGGCTTGTAACCGAATTTATTTTCGAAATCTTCCTCAAAACGTTTGATGCGCTTCTTGATGGCCGAGATATTCCTGTGAGACGGAGCTCCGCTGGAGTACTTGCCGGCCACTGCCTGGATGAAGGCACTGGAGAAGGAGGTATGGGAGCTTGCAGTCGAGGCCATAGTATCTTTGCTCGACAGCGGCCGGTCGTATTTGTACCATGAGGAGCTGCTTGGCACGCCCACGTCATCGTCATCTTCAGCATATCGACTGGAAAGACAACAGACATGCTATGCATATACAGTAAGTCTGGAAAGTTACCACACTCACTGAAAGGGCGAGGCAGAGACCGCAACAGTACTTGACTCCTAGGTTTGACGCTGGCTACCAAAAGTCGGCAACGGAAAAACGGGATTTTCTCAAGAGCTATTCTTTTCTCCCTATCTAATACTGAAAAAAAAAATTCCAAGGTACCCAACATATTTCTTGCGGAGAAGGTATCTTCGATACGGTGGGAACGCACTTGGACGCTTGCCTGCATGACCGTGTCTGGACATGTTCATAATAGCTCTTGAGAAAATCCCATTTTTCCCATTTTGGCCGCCAGCGTCAGAGGCCACTTTTGTACTTAAGAGTCGAGTACTGTTGCGGTCTTAAGGGCAGGGTTTCAACAGAACAAAGCTGCAAACTTTGACAGCAGGTAGCTACTAAGTTTACATCTGCACTATTGATAGAGCAGCATTAACTTTCAAATTTCTTAGTTTACGAGATACTGTCGTTTACTGTTTGAACTGTAATGTCCATCTTCAGATTTACGTGTGTATAAAATCTCATATTTTATAAGTGAACTGTAACTGTAATAAAGATATGACTGATATGCATAAGTGACTGCGTCTGGCATGTGACGAGACCAACAACGCAGCCAGATGGACTGCTAGATTGTACCGTCTTCCCAACTGATATTGTTCAGCCACCGCACGTGTACACACTTTACACCACCACGCTGTGGAGTTTGCCAAGGAAGAAATACGTTAGAGGCGCAACAGTGAAAAATGGCTACCCAAGGTAAAACGTTTAAATCTCAGTATCCTGAAAAGGAGCTTAGACCATTCGGTTTTCCCGTAAAAGCACAGTAGTTCTCCTCCATAACTTCAGAATAGCCCGTAGCATACAACGATCAAAACCATTAGGTAGGTAAGCGCCAGTGAGGGATGTTGTGAGAGCTACGAGGCACCACCGGGACCCCTTACACAAGCGTCCTACAGAGAGAAGGGAGCTAGAGAACCTCAGACCAGACAGTGCGCCGCTGTACCAGTACAGGAGCAGGTGGGGCCCCTCCTTACCTGTAACGCAGCGCTGTGCGGTGATCATCGTGCGGTGCAGCCTGCCACCGCCCGCGGTCACTGGTCACGGCTGGTTCACTGTGATCCAAGAGCGAGCTCAGCGAGTCCTGAGGGCAGAAGAGAGAAATACGCTAGAGCAGGAGCTCCTAACCCCGACGGGGCCGGACGGGCCGTGATCTCCCACTAGGAGGGGCTCCGCAGCCTTAGAAGTAACGGGCGCTAGAAAGTTTGTAGTAGGGAGCAATAACAACGGGAGGAACAGACAAGCATACGAAGAAAAAGAACGATTGCGGTCAGGGTCACAGCGGACCGAGCGTCGTGATGTTCACTTGTTGTTTATCCTTTTATCGTTGATATTACCGTCTATTTTGCTCAAACGAGACGATCTAGTTAGAGTTCAATAGAAGTCTGTATTGTAGGTATTGTATTTAGGCACATCATTAATAGCTAGGTAGTTTTCTTCACAATAATACCAGTCGTTTTGCTGAAGCAAACCGCTGGCTTAAGAACTTGAGCGGAAAGACCGGTAGCAAATATATTCTTTTATGGCGAGTTCGCACGCCACTCATGTCAACGCATGCGCTCATCCACTCGTCAGACTGTGAGACTGTAGCCCAGAAGTAGCAGAGACGGGCACTGTTGTCTTTGCTTTAGTTCACACGGGTAACATTTTAATAACTTCTGGAACGTACACAAAGTTATGTTGACACTGACGCTACAAAACTTTCGGACGAGTAGATGATAAACTGATATAAGCATATATTATCAGGAATTTTACTTCTCAAATTTGTCGTTTTATTTATTTTTCTTATTTGTAGCTTGTTCCTGGGGACTCCGTATTTTACGGTATTTCATGGAAATGCCTGTAAAAACGTTTCGAAAATTGCAATTATTGCTTTATATCTGTGCAACGTTACCTTCGTTGCACTTTCAACGTCAATATATGGCTACATATCAGCCATACTGGGTAGAAAGCTCGGCTTCTACTTCTCACTTGAAGCGCGCGGGGTCCGCTGTGACGTCACATGCTAGAGAGCCGCTCAGGCTGTGAAGTCACGATTTTCCGATCAGCTCATATTTGCTCCTCCCGTTATTATTACTCCCTGGTTTGTAGTGTCTGCTTCTACGAACAGTTGCAGTTTATACTTAGCTAACGCTATGTAACATCCTGTCCGTGCTAAATAGTTTTCATTTTCCAGTTTTCAATGTTTTTTCGCAACCTTCAGCGACGTAGATTCTGTGTACTTACTACTCGTATTCTGTTCCTAACGCGAGTCCATACGAGGCAGAGGGCGGATCATACGCGCTATATGCAGAAGCAGTTGTAGGGTAACATTTAGTGGCCAGTCAATTAGCTGTGCCCTCACTGATATAGCCGACGAATAATTTCAGCCCCAACTTGCTGTTTAGATTGACTGACTTTGAGATAGTGTAAAAATGTGTACTTTTAAATTAGCCAAACAAATTCACGAGAATGATGAAGCATCAATTAAATAATAGGAAGTTTATTCTCCAAACCCCCCTCCCGTTTATAAAAATGAATAGATCTGTAGAATACATGACCCACTTTTTTAAATGTTTTTTCCAACAATGTTGCCCAGTGCAGCAAAGAATGATACGACGAGAGCGGGTAAAACTCAGCTCTATTCCACTTGAAGAACAACTAGCTGTGTGAGCAGCGGCATGTAGCACTCACCTGTCGCTGGGGGCCGCCGTCAACGGAAGGGCTCTTGCGTCCACAGTCTTCTACTTCTCCTTCCTCGTCCTCTCCAGACTGCGGGGGCGGGGCTAAGTACTTCTCGGCGCTGCTGCTCTCAGAACTTCCCCACACCGCACCGCCTTCCTGCACACACCCATTACAACCATCATCTCACCGTCTTCAATATATGCAACTCACACGTGCACACGAACATTAAGTTGTGCGGCGCCTTGAGCGGACAAGTACTTACGAGGGCGCTCACTACACTAGCACGTCCTGGTACATGACTCAAGTTGTGAGCGGCAGTTCAGCAGAAGCAGCCGCGAGGCGCAATTAACGAACCTGTCAAAAACCAAGAGCGAGCAACCAAGCCAGAGCCGTGAAGCACAGCTTGCGGACTGTCGTAGCAATGCAGCTTCAGCTGTGGTTTGCTCACATAAACTGAGTAGTCGATCTTAAGGACACGGACCCAGCCTCACTAATTCGAGTAAAGCACCAGCAGAAAAGAAGCATGGCTAAATACTGTAGTTGACATTGCATCAGCAATGCAACCAGTGAAATAACATCAGAGCTGAGGCAGGGACAGAGCACCCACGCACTCGGTACGTCCACCCACCCACTCAACAGAAGCTGACACATCTCACCGGCAGGGACGCCACACGCTCGTGGCTCACGACCTTTGTCTCCAGAGAGCCACGCTTCATTAACGCCACATATTTGCAGCATGTAAGCACGCTGTCTGTGAAGAAATGGACCGATTGTTGTTCGTCATCAAACCTGTAGAACGGCCAGCCTATCGAGACACCTCGTAACAGGAAGAATACTTGAGTTTCTTTCTATTTAACCTTCCAGTCTTGTCTGTCGACTTCCCTTCCTACTAAAATAACAAACTTGAGAGGAAGAAGTAGCTGTATACTCAATGTTAAATTGTGTTTTTACCGATGCATACAGCTGCAATTGAGTGCTGGACATCGACATTTTCGTAGTCAATGCAGACTTGAAGGCAATTTTTAATTGTCTCTTTTTTTCCTATTTCAAACTGTAAATTATAAATTTATTCTTGTTTAAAAGCTGCTACCACTCCTGCATAAGTAGTCAAGAGTAGGTATGGGGTAAGTGAGGTACCTAACTGTTAATAGTTTTATCATCTCGGATGTTAATATTACCTCCCAGTGGCGGCACGATATCCAGACGGGCTCTACTTCCAGCAGCATCGCTTGGACAGGTCTAACAGAAGCGCGAGGCAGCTACGCCTTCAGACCAAGTGTCAGAGAACACAGTAGGTACAGCAGTAGTTCAACACAGTAGGTACAGCAGTAGTTCGACACAGTAGGTACAGCAGTAGTTCAACACAGTAGGTACAGCAGTAGTTCAACAGTAACAATGAAACACGGTAGGAATGTTACAGTATAAGGCACACAGCCGAAATTATCACAGTAAGGGCATCAACAGAAGCAGCGAGGCGCGAAGCAACACCAGCGCCCACACTATCACAGCAAGGAACTGAGGGATACTAGGCGGTTCAGAGGGGCAGCATTTGGAGGCCAAAGAGAACGGGGTGAGGCCGCGACCCTCAGCAGATGCCAACACAGCTGCAGCAGCTGAGGCTCACACACGTTGTACACACAGGCACAGGAATGCGAGCTGCCGCCAACTGCAGTGTGTCAACACAGGCCTTGAATGGGAGCGCAGTAGAGAGCCGCTGTCACAGCCGCCTGCCCGTGGTGCTACTAGATCATCAGTGGCAGCCGTGTCAAGGGTACATGACACACACGAGCGCAGGAAGATAATGACATCACACTCAAGCGAGTACTAGCACCAACAGCCAACGTCTCATCTGGCACAGGTGTTAAATTAAGAAGGCCAGCGGTTGTTCTTGGCATGAAAGAAGGAACATCATCTTGCCAGCAAAGCCTGTTTTCGCACAATGCGAAATTTCCTTTACAATTAGCTATCAATTGAGCAGAGCCTACTCCTTCGTAGCTAGTTGAAAACGAACATGCGACATGACCTCCTTAAAGCGGAGAGTCGAGCCGTGTCAAAGCAAGGAATTTTTCACATGCTGAAGAGATTCTTATCGGTCGTAAGTTGCGAGGAAGGCTGTTTGATGACCCACTTAGCTACATGATAAGCTTATGACCTCGGTATGACGCAGGGTCTGAACTAGCAACGATAACATCTGATGCGGTGGAGTCTGTTGGAGAGCGGCTGGGCAGAGCAACTAACGCTCACCGCTGTCCAGGCCAGCGGCTAACATTTATTTACTTGGTTCAGTACAAACTTTGCGACAATTTACCAGCCAACCGTAAGCCACGCGACCAACATCAGCGGTGCATCACTCGCTTGATATTGGTCAATATCTATGTGAACATAGGGAACATTACGACTCCTCTAGCCAAGCGCATCATCAACTATGCACTTTCAGAAACAGAAGCCATCTCTGGCCTGATGTGCTCATCCTGTACAATATCAATTAAGAAAAACTGGAGACGAGCACCGAAGGTGAGACAATAACCTCACTGAAGGACGCGGCGACCCGCCAAGCATATTGACCTTCACTACACACATTGAGAGCAGCGGGTGAGGAGGGAACGGGCGACTGGCAAGCACTTGGCTCAACCGAACGCAGTAACCCAATGAAATCTCGTCCCACACTGCTGCACTTCATCGAGTTCAATCGGTGGAGCTAAAAACTAATTGGCCGCTGTACAGCAGCTATGCACGTGAAATCAGCAACAAAATGTCGTTCCATTACAGAAATTGAAACATTGACACATGAGTCATGAAGAAGCCGCATGAACAAAACAAGTGCCTGCGGCACTATTGCTTCTTTCATACAGTCCAGTGCATTGGCAGGCTAAAACAAGACGTAGAAAGCCAATAGACGAGCAATACTACTGTAATAATGATGTAGTGTTGTGCCCATGTCGATAGCAATGATGACTACAGGAGCCGTGACTACAGGGACCCGTGAGCACCAAAGTGCTGCAGCCACCTGTCTGCCGCTCCTGCCCTGTGCGGCAAGTTGAAGTTTGGTGCCAGGCTATGAGAACATTACCAACCAAGCCAGGTGGAAAATAATTGTTTTTTGAAAAAATATACCACCTGGCATGAAGTTATGACGTTGCCGGTGACACTCGGGAAAAAGCGACCCAGATACGCGTTTACTATAATTTGCAAATAGTGCAATATTACATAATACGAACGTAATTCGTTCGATGGTTACATTTACTAAATAAAAAACAAGGAGAGCAGGTGGTTAAATGTCCATTGCTAAACGAGTGACGTAACCGAGATAGTTGACGTTCGGCTGCTGTGGTAGGTACCAGCAGTGTTGTGTGCTGTTATTTTGGTGACAGCGCGCGACGAGAGAAGACGCAAAGAATGTCACTGCCAGGGTTGGCTTACATATATAATTCTATTTGAGCGTATAGGCCAGCCTCCGCGGGGTGTAATAGCCAAACGTTGAATCTTGTCACTTATTGTTCCTTTGTAATTCCCCGCCTCGCAATTAAGGCAGGCGAAATGCATTCGTTGAGGTGGATACACACGTTAATTACAACACTGGTTCATAACTTCAGAGTTTCTGCCATTGCGCAGTGTACAGTTGCCTGCCACCAGTGACGTCATAGCCATTTTAACTTCCTCTCCACAAATTCTGCCATTCTTGTCTGGTTCACACGTTAATGTCCTTCTACCAGGCCAGTACTGCGACGTTCAGGGCAGTAGTGACCGGTGTAGAGGAGCTGTTAGCCAGGCCTACGTGCTCACGCCATGCTGCTGCTTCTTGGCAGCTTGCTGACCAGCGCCTGTGTACCTTCTGGCACCGCGCACGGTAGTCAGTACAGTAGCTAGCTATATATATTGTATATACTTCTTGGTAGCAGGCTAAACCAGGAGATACCACCACTATATTATGTAGGCTATGTATACTGCTAACGGGAATAGCAGATAATTACAACGAACGCAACAGTGCAGCAGTAAACACTAAAACACCAAAATGAAAGTGATTAAAATAATTAATAGGTAGCTAGGTACTTCACGCTCGAGCCACCACAGACCAGTTGCGCAACCCAAATGGAGGATTATGCAGCACCGGGAAGACCGAAACGCTGCTACGGAATATCCAACAGAAAGCCATTAACAGCTGATATGAACGCCCGCAGGCCAAAACGACCGAAAGCCGAGTTCGGCAACGAGTTCAAGACCGAAACGGACCAGGACAGAAAACAGCGATTGAACAGACAGCCTCGGCACCCGACAGTCTCCACTGTGAAGGCGTGCGCTTAAACCGCACCACGTGTATTTCTCCTAAGACCTGCTTGTGCTCACCTGACTACAAGGCGACTTTGCGTGTTTGCCTGCCTCTTTTGAACTGAAGATTTAGCTGAGCAACAGGCGGCGCTCGACGCATATAGTTGCTCGCTAGTGACTGAAGCGAAATATGACAAACTACAGCACGCTGAGAGCGCAAACCTCCGCCAAGCAAGGCAACGGCTACAAAAAATTAAAATTGTTTTTGAGACCATGATTTTCTCGGTATCAACACCAAATTCAAATCGTTTGTGCCCGTCAAAAGTGTTAATAGCTTCAGTAATTTTCTTTTCAGATCCGTCCATAACTTTTTGAGATATGCTTCTAACAAACATTATGACAAACATGAGTCAAACAAACGAACCAACCGATCAACAACAAAATTTAATTATTTATGTCTTTTAACATAACTAACAACTCCTATACATTTCAACTCAATTTAAAAATTCTTCCCACCTACCTAAAACTTGTAAAACAGTCACATGTCAACTTCCTTAGCACAATGCGAGAATAAAACTTTGTAACCGCTTCGTGTACCGCTTCGAGTGTACTGAGGAGCGCTGTAACGCGCTTTATTTAGGTTACACGACGAATGCCAAGTCAAAGCGTTGCAAACAGCATAGGTATAGCCCGAGCAATATTAAATCCCATAACTCTTATGATCACCATAAGAATGTTCCCCCAGCAGAGACCTTAATTAACAATTTTTCAATAGTATTCAGCAGCCACAACATCATAGACTTGAAAATTGCCAAAGCCATCATTATAAAGCAAGAAAATTCATATATTAACGTTAAGTATGATCAAGGTTACAATGTATTGAAACTGTACTCAACGAGAACATTCTCGAAGGGGCAATATGAAAAGGGGACTCGCAGCGGCGGGCAGGTGTCATTCTGTTTCTTGCTTTCGTTGTGTGCACATGTACTGTAGGACCTGGTTCGGTGTTCAATATAGTAGTTAGACGAGTACAAATTTGTCTCTCTGTACCTGTTCATTCTGTGCAATATTAGGATTGAATATGAATTTTATGTGCATTTTAAATAGGAAAGATATTCAGTTTATTCATTTTGACATGTATGTATAATTACTTTTCATTTATTTCTTTTTGCAGCTAACAAATTTCAAACTTTTAATTTCGAGAACCTGATGATGACCAAAGTGTCCTGGTCGACGCGTTGTGATGAATTTTAATATGTACAGTGTTTTATGCGGTTACAAAGTTTTATTCCCGCATTGTGCTAAGGAAGTTGACATGTGACTGTCTTACAAGTTTTAGGAAGGTGGAAAGAATTTTTAAATTGAATTGCAAAATGAATGCTGATATACAGTTTTCCTATACATTTCATAAATATCTAATCATTATTTTTCGAGTTATTGTGCTAACAAGCAAAAAATAAAGACAGTGACAAACGAACGAACTAACGGATCATTGCATAAATTTGGTCATTTTCTCTACGTCATACACCTAACAACTCGTGTGAATTTCATAAAAATTCGTCCATAACTTTTTGAGTTCTTGCATTGAGAAAAATGAGACAGACAAACAAGCAAGTGGACGGATCTCCACCAAAAGTTAATCATCTGTTCCTCCTAACATACCTAACCATCCCTGTAAATTTCGCCCAAATCTGTTCATACCTTTTTGAGTTATCTTGATGACAGACAGACAAAGAGACAGATAAACAGTTGGACAAACCCGACGAAAACATAACCTCCTTGGCGGAGGTAAGGATGCGGCAAACGCCCATTACGCTTTCCTAGTGGATATCTGCAATGCAGTGATGTCCTAGATACCCTCACTTTGTGTTCACATCATACTTTTGAAAGCTCTAAGAGAAACACTAAGGAGGTTGTATTTTATAAGTGGTAACACTGTAGGGCACACACGTTCTCTTAAACTCAATCTGAAGACATGGTGTATAGCGATCAGGATCTTTAAAATTCCCTGAGTTTACCCAGAGATTTTCCAAATTTTGCTTAAATCTCCCTGAGTGTCAGACTGTCCATTTCCTCTCAAATAATGTGCTTATCAATGGGTTATGGGCTGAATGGGTCTGAAACCGTTACAAATCACCCTCACAATATTAGGATTTGCTGCAAAATAGAGCTAGGAAGTCATCCAGCTTTACCCGGCACTGCAGAAAAAATAATCCTCATACGGCTCACGCTCCGGGGGAACGCCACATTCATAAAGATAACCCCACAAAATGAACACCATTGCCTTGCAGAAATTCCCCGAGTATTTTGATTCCTGGTCCCTTTATCCCTGAGTTTTCTCGTTTTTCCTGAGTGATTTTCCCTGTTTTCCGGACTGCTAGACACCTTGTGAATACCTGTTTCGCCGGAAGTCACTTGCAAGCTGAGACTAAGAAACACCCCTGAAAAATTTAAAAATGTTTCGCGCCAAAAGTTAGAGCGTTGGAATGAAGAGCCTCAGAAATCGTCCACAAGAGCGGGTAGTGATTCAAGGCAACAATTTCGACTGAGGCGAGAAACTGCGGTCTCCTCTCAAGAATAAAAATAAAATCATCCAGGTCGCAATGCAATCTCTCAGTTTCAAGAATGAAATTTCGCCATTTACATAAATATATTCAGATACGTAGGTACATGGCACACATTACATAGCACAGCGATTCTGATGCTGCTCATCTCTAACCTTGGAATGACGGCGAGGCTTGCCCTTCCTGCGCTTGGACTTGTGTTGCGGCGACTGGTACTCGGTTGACGAGGAGCGCACGGGGTAGAATCGCTCTGACCACCGCTGCGAGCTCTCCAGATGGGCTTCTGGCAGCCACGGCTCCCCGCCGTCCTGCACAGGAGCGTCTTCGCTGCTAATGCCGCCCAAATAGACCTCCCCAGGGGAGGAGAAGTCTTCCCAAGGGTCCGAGGGGTTCTGCAGGGCGCTGCTGTCGCTCTCCTGCACAGTAATCATGGCAGGCATGAAAGGCCTGTTGCTGCCGTGCAGCAGAAGCACTGAGGTGTTTTGGGGGAGAAGGCTGTCGTATGTACGAGTTAAGAGGGAACCTCAGCCATGCCCGAACATCTAAATGAAGGAGAGTTCAAGTGCGTGTTAAACCAGCACACTGTCGCCCGTCGCATAGCCCCAAAGTATCCATTACAGCCGTGGTTTTGCTGGCTACG
>LQNS02278096.1:8676615-8693163 GCA_001587735.2 Parhyale hawaiensis | reverse complement strand
GAATGGGGGCAGACGTAGAGGAATGGGTGCAGACGTAGGGGAATGGGTGCAGACATTAGGAAATGGGGGTAGACGTAGGGGAATGGGTGCAGACGTAGAGGCATGGGGGTAGACGTAGGGGAATGGGTTCAGACGTAGGAGAATGGGGTAGAGGTAGGGGAATGGGTGCAGACGTAGGGGAATGGGTGCAGGCGTAGGTGAATGGGTGCAGACGTAGGGGAATGGGTGCAGACGTAGGGGAATGGGTGCAGACGTAGGGGAATGGGTGCAGACGTATGGGTGCAGACGTAGGGGAATGGGTGCAGACGTAGGGGAATGGGTGTAGACATTAGGAAATGGGGGTAGACGTAGGGGAATGGGAGCAGACGTAGAGGAGTGGGGGTAGACGTAGGGGAATGGGTGCAGATGTAGGGGAATGGGGCAGAGGTAGGGGAATGGGTCCAGACGGTGGGGAACGGAGGCAGACGTAGGGGAATGGGTCCAGACGCAGGGAAACGGGGGCAGACGTAGGGGAATGGAGGCAGACGTAAGGCAATGTGTCCAGACTTAGGGCAGGTTCACACTATAAGCTAATTGTCCCATTGTTCTGTTAGCGAAGAACCATCACCATAATCAGAAACTCCCGCTGACGGTACAGCTGAAAAAGACGATGAAGGACGAGAAGTGTTAATTTTATTTACTTCAGTAAGGGTAACTTCCGTAGAACATCACTCGTTCAACGATTGACGTAACGATAAGACTGGAACGCCCAAGGGAGGGGGGCAATTTTCAGCACCGTCATTTTTGATGGCTAAATTCCTTAAGAGTCTTGGCATTTTTCACATCTAGGTTAACCCACCTGACTCTCTGCAAAAATCATGAACATTGCTCAACTCCTCCCTCTTTTTTGGGTGGACAGACATAAGCCTACAAATAGGGCCTACAGCTACCCACAAATATACTGTACAGCCTAAATCTTCAACGAACACATTATCACCGCTCTTCGTTACGCTCGCGGGTGATGAATATACCGAAAATAAATTAGAAATTGGCAGTACATCTATGAAACCTATTATAATCTATGTCTGAGGTAGTCACTTTGTACATTCTACTCACATTAAAGAAATTCACGATGGCAGAGTTGCGGGTAAATCAGGATAAAACGAACTGGGCAATGAACACAAAATTAACACACCTATGTGGGACATAACATCTAGCTGCCGGGAACATGGGCAGAACGCCACAAAAGCTGTGCAATTAGTAAACAGATGCAGCCTCGGCCACAGAGAACAAGTATGACCACCAACAAGTTACGCCATCACATGACGGCGTATGGTTTCAGCCGAGGCTATTTTAAGCAAATTAATGAGCACTGCGCTAAAAACACCTCACTGCATTCCATACATCTCCAGCTTACGAAGGGCAAAGCTCGATTTCGGCTATTTGAAGGACACATCGCAGAGCGCATACAGCGATGCAGAGCTGCACTGGTGACCACTAAAATAGATATCCTCCAAGTGCAGCAGATCGAAGGATGCTCGTTTGATTTCAAGAACTTCGCGCTACCAAAGACATCACTTCGAAAACAAGCAACGTCACACACAGAAAAGAGCCACAACACACTAAGCGAACACAGCACTGCACAGGCTTTGGTTTTCTTCGAATTTCACAAAAACTTAAGCCTGTGTGCACTTACTGCAATTCCCGCAGCTTTTTGCAAGGTAAAACCCTCCAATTAATAATGTAAAAGAACGTGCCAACCGTTCAACTTTTGCCATCTTTATGTTTTCAATCTCAAAAGCTCCCGTAAGTCATTGATACTATCGTTCTACGTGTTCTACTACGCGTGTTAACTAAAATGCCTCTATAGAAATTTATAAATTTAGAACAGTGTCCCAATATACGGTACAGTAATTTGCTGCATAGCCTATATCATGTACAAATATCTAGTTACCTATTGTACATTGATGCAAAAGTTATGAAGTAAATAATACAGCCTTTCAATATCCTCCGGTTTTACAAAGGGCAAAATAAAAATTTAGAGAAAAGCGTTGAATTGAACTGCAAGTTACTAGTGAATGTCATTTCTCCAAAAATCTTTTGGTAGCTTGGTTAGTTAAAAAATGCCCATTGCCCAATGCATTTCTCAATTTTGTGGATTTTCCGGGGCGTAACCATTAGGAGTTAACTGATGCTTTCCCTGCAAGCGTTAGGCCTTTTCCTGCCAATACCGTCACACTGACCCCAAGTAACATTGAGCCTCGGCTTCTGGTCGGACCAGCGACGTACGTTGCATCACAACAGCGGCCCACACTTCATTTGGTATCAGTATTAAAAGTCAATTTGACCAAAGAATTGGCATCAACAAAAATGCACCGATGCCGCTCCCAGTTGCCCCAAAATGTGCGATTGTTACCGGTGCCGATACCCTTCATCAGCATCCATTCTTACTGATGCCGATTAATCTGCACACCCTCAAGTTAGGCCTAATGAAGTTAGGCCAACTCGAATAATTTAACGAAGCTATTAACTAAAAAGTTTACGAATACCTACAAAAAATATACATATATAAGCAACAAACGAGGAAAACTCACGGAAAATGGCAGAGGTAGAACAGAGTGGTCGGAGGAGCTCGTTGACCTGCGAACAAAGGAAAAAAAAAAGTTAATTAGCTCCGCAGCTGAGACGTAATGTAGCTTTTTCCTGAGATTCTACATATACGGTAGACATTCGCACATACGGAGTCAATAAGATGCATGTAGGATGAATACGCTGAGCAGAAACGGCCAAATTGAAGAATTTTCCTTGAAAAACGCACAGCAACAACCACAAGCCACACGACAGATACTTGATTGCCCGCTCTTCCCAAGCGAGCCTCATGGCGAATTGCCAAATTTTCGATAAAAACTTTCCTAGTCAACACAGCGACCTCAAACAAATATTGACTGTTCTTAGAGATGCAAGGACTGCATCGAGTAGGAAGTAGCACGCATAGGCCTATCTATATGAGCACTGGCCAATGGTAAGTTGCAATGTAGGTTGGTTGGTACCTGTGTATCTTGATCAATTTTACGTCACTTTTGTATCCTAAAACTGAAAGCTCGCCATTAGCCGTTCAAATCTAGCTACGCAATTGAATTTCTTGCTGATAAAGAAAATTCTTGCATCGCAACGCACAGCTATTTACTTAGTGTTTGAGGTAGCTATGTGGACTAGAAAGATTTTAGTAAAGTTCTACTAATTCGCTGTGAGGGCCACTTCGGATTAGGATTCCTATGAGCGGACAGTCAAGCAGAACGTAGTTTATGCTACAACCCAGTGACATTTCGCAAGTGAACAAATTTGGGACAGCTTTCTGCCACATAAATGGAATATATCTTCACACTCCAGCTGCATGATAAACAAATACGGTACCTTTGTCGCTAAGATAATAGGCCATGTTTGACATTCTGTACGTGTCTTCATTGAATAACATGGCAGCTGGATGGTTTCCGTGACTTGCATAAGACACGACGCTATCACGTGCCGTCTATTGTTAATTTCGCAATGCGCCCAGGAGCGACGTAGGTAGCCTACTGGGCGCTGCGGCCGCACCGCATCTTTCTCAAATTAAGTCGTAGGTATTCATCACCAGGTTGCGTAGTTTAATGACTCTTTCGTGGACTCACACAGATTGATATGAGAGAAGGAATCATACCGCGGGCGCAATATCTATACACCAACGACAAAACCAAGGACTAACTACATTCAAGGGAACCTACCGAACATCGTAAGTTAGGCCTACATACGAAAACAAGTGTCAGTACCTATCCCCTGACCACTGGAGACGGTGAGACACTGACACACGATTATTACACGCAGTGCAGCATAAATAAGAGAAATTATGTAGCCGAAAGAAACAATATAGATACATCCCGGGGAAACTCTGAAGGCTCGCCATCAGAACACCATCACTAATATGCATTGTAGCAGTGCACTGATGGTCAGCATGACAGGATGATGGCTATGCAGTACTATGCAGCCACCAGTTCTATCATAGGGAATGTATTACCTATTGCTTCATCGCCAAGATCAGGGCGATGCTGCAATGTCGATAACATGCAGTACTGAAACATGACACTCTGCAATTTTAGAGAGAGAGAGTTGTCTACTAATGTACCGTACACGTTTGTAACCGTAATCTCCATTAACCCACATCAAGCACAAATTTTGGCATAAACAGGAGTACCTAAAAAATTAAAACGTGATCGAATGGTCTGTTCGAGCGCTAAAGGACTGACCTGCACCACATAAGTATGCAATATGCTGAGCTTGCGCAAAGTTAAAACTTTCTATAATTTTGCATTGGCATTTCATCTTACACCACATAAGCGACGATAACAGTGCAGTGATACAACATGACAATGAAATACATTCACCCATTTGAGAAGCGAAACTAGAGAAAAAATTAACAATAAAGCTGCAGAAAGTAGAAAATCAGAACTAGTCCAACGGGTGATTATCAAGAAATGGAAATAACATGAACCGAGAGGATGAATGAGGATTAACTACAGAAGCTAAGACCCGTTCGGAATATTACAAGCATTTATCTGCTGCGTTAAATATTTAGTGAGCGACATCTTCTATGGGATCGTACGCAAGCTTGTGACTGGGGAGACTCAGCCTGCTCCCGTAGCTTTTGACTTACAGACGGACACACACACCGCACATCAATGCAAAATAAAAGATTGAATGTTGTGGAGAAGCTTAGCTACCTACGACAGCTTAGTTTTGTAGACAAACATAAAAGGCGTACATCCGCAATTCCCACGAACAACACAGCCAACAGACTACATGCGGCAACCGACACTGAACAGAGGAACAATAAGGGATAAGGATGCTGGGAAGACTAACAAGATAGCAGGACACAGACACCCAAGCGATGGAAGTGGACATGGCAATAGTGATATGAGGGTTAACTAAACATCGACTGAAAGCTTCGCAAGGCGCCATGAGAGACGACGACGAAGCACAAATGAGGTGCAGTTACCTGATGATCTTCGCCTCGTGCTGTTCGGCTGGTTCCCCTTCCACGTGCTCCTTACGCTTGCCCCGGCGGGAGGAGCTCTTGTGGCCGAGAGCCCTCTGAGAAGCAGTCACGGTTGTGGCGGTCGTAAGGGCGGCCGATGTTGACGCAGCTTCTACCCTCTCAGTCGACATCTTCTTCGGTGACACCAGATATGCGCTGGATTCGGGAGCAGCTGGGGGAGAGGCGCGGTCGGCTTCTGGGGGCTCATCCGATGAGGTCGCGGGACGTGGGGACGGTGGAGGAGACAATACCGGTAACTTGTTCTCATCCTGTTGAGTGTTCGCAGGGGCAGCCGCACTAAAAGTTTTGGAGGCAGGACCAGCGAGAGAATAAGTACTTTCGTAATGCTGATGATTGGAACTGTCGAGGGCAGTGTCGAGCTCAGGGACCCCGCACCTGGAGAGAATAGCAGCAAATGCCAATAGGTACAGGACAGCTACACCACAGCACCTCATACCGTATATCAAGGTAATAATAGCCAATGCAACCAACTAAAGGAGAGTAACACTAATGCTGTGTTACGCCTAAATGACATTAAATTATCCCTGACACATGGGAACCAAGAAAATATACTAATCCAGCGTAAATAGGAGAAACAAAGATGCTAAAAACACGCTGCAGCCGTAGAAAACAAATCAAGTCATCCGACACAGAAGAGTTCTAATTGGAGACCAACGGTATTTCTCTGCTTTTGAGAGTGCAATGGTCGCTGAGGAAGTGTACTGGTATCTTGACAGAATGATTGTTACAAAGTTTGTTTTGAAAGCAAAGCTGCAGTAAAGTCGCTGTCGTAGCCATAACAAAACTACATTTATGTAATGAACTTAATTTTATCAGCTACGATATATTTGCACGAAGAGCGGTATTAAAGGAGGCATCAGTTCGACATCGACCAAGGTTCAGACGCACTTTTTCATGCAAAGTAGAACCTATGCTCTACCTGACAAACGAACCAGATGGAACGAACATATGGCACAAGAACAAAATTTATAACAAGAATACATGAAAAACACCACTAAATGACAAGGATAGTAGCATATACAGAAGCCAACTAAAGACCAGAAGAATCTGAAGTAAAGATGCCACCTAAAAACTACGTGAGTCCTAATGGTCTGACAACCAACGAAACGAAATGCCTCGCCCGCCCACTGCACCGTTGGGAGGCAACACTTGGGTAGGAGTCGGTCATAACTAAGGCGTAATGAAGAGCATCACGGTCAGACCAAGGACCAGGTACAGGGCGAACCAAAACTTCTAATGAGATCGACAGCGGCGCGCATTGCGGCAACGAAACAAAACGCACAGGGTCGAAGGACAGAGCAGCAGGGCCATCGCACGATCGTTCCTTGATATGAAGCACTTGGGCGCCGCAACAGAGGGTGGGTACTGAGTTGACACTTGGGCGCCGCAACAGACGGTGGGTACTGAGTTGACACTTGGGCGCCGCAACAGACGGTGGGTACTGAGTTGACACTTGGGCGCCGCAACAGAGGGTGGGTACTGAGTTGACACTTGGGCGCCGCAACAGAGGGTGGGTACTGAGTTGACACTTGGGCGCCGCAACAGAGGGTGGGTACTGAGTTGACACTTGGGCGCCGCAACAGAGGGTGGGTACTGTGTTTACAAACGGTTGAAAAACAAAGCGCATCCAAAGGACTAATCAGAGATAAAAATAAGTAGCTAACTATAAGAGGAATCTATATTTATATTAATTTTTTTATTGATTCATCACCTGAAGATACCTGTGATTTACTAGGTGAAACCGGTCGTGATTCTTTTAACGTATTGCAAATATACCGTAGTATCAAATTTTAAATCATTATAACATCGAGAGTTTTAGAAGAATCGAAAAAACTGATAGAGATATAAATAACACTGAAAATGATCAGCTTTTTAATGAAACTTGTCGTAAGGGTTGCACAGGCGGACGGGTCAAGTTACATTCAGCCAGCTGCCCACTCCAGACCCATGGACCACATCAGTAACCATCTCCGACAGTTTATCTTTACAACACAGGCCAAGTTTCCCACACACTCCGGCCCCAGGACTCAGCAATATTCCGACTCCGACTCGGCCTCCTGGCGTCCAAACGACTCAGACTCTGGAACCCTGACAATAACACGGAGACGCCGCGCAGTCTCTGCAGCTTGTCAGTGGCAAGCGGGCAGCTGCTTTATAACGTGCCAAAAGGTTCGTCTGATGTTCACAGTTGACAGTAAATGATACGACTGAGCTATAAACACAATGGCACTGAGCTATAAGCACAATGGCACTCGAGCTTAAGTAAGCCACCGCACACTGGCAGTACCTAATAGAAAACAAATACAAAACAGAGGGGACTAGGCTATCGCGTGTTCGAGTTCCAGGCACGGCTCAAGGCAAAGAGGTGTCCAAGCAAGCACCGTATGAAATGTTTTTACTTCCTTGGGACTCTTTAGCAGCAAAACTTTAGTGGATAGGAGCAGAATACGCCATGTAAGAGAGGTAATTTGCAGGCACGTGCCCCAGACTGCACACACGGAGGCCTGAACAGTGCCGTCTACACCGAGGGGTCCTTCACCAAACTGGGCGACGGCGGAGCAGGGCGAGAAGGCCAGCCATCGCCGCGATCTTCCTGGTGCATAATCCCGTTGGGCAGCGCCAGGTCCCGCACGTGCTAACGCGTACAGCGGACTGCGCCCTTCACCTTAGTAACCAAACGTCCGTTTGTAGCGGACTTACGCCAAGCAACAACAATAGCACGAACATATTCCAACTGACTGCACAATTGTCACATGAAATACGCTCTGCAGAGCCATACCGAACGGAGGAGAAAGTTACTCTGCAACAGGATCTTATGTTAGCGCTAATACAAACGCCAGACCTAGAAAACCTTACCGACAGTAGGCAGTAGGGGAGATGGACAAAGAAGAGCAACGCAATTATAAAGTTCATCAAATAAGATGTCGTACAAGAGAGCGAGATAGTCGATGTGCAGATGATATATAATGAGCGTAGGAGGACGCAACCGAACACGGCTCATGGCAGTGGCCCATCGTCTAGGAGTCGTTTGCCCATCCCTGGTCTAAAATTACTTTAAACCAAAGTCAGTATAAAAAAATAATTGCAGGCGAGCATGTGCGATAAATTAAGTGAGAGCAATGTCTTCAACCCCAGCTAGTACCTAGCACACGGTGACCGCTGTCAAGAACTACACTTGCTTCGTCTAGTACCACACATAAGATCACCGACAGTGAACACGATGAGGAAAATGGACTTTAGGATGGTGCCGATCGCAAGTTGCTAAGCATCTCTGACTGGGCAGCAATTAGTTGCATTCCCCGCAAGGGATCAAAGCGGGGACAAATGCAAGCAGTACAATTGATGAAGAGGGGCAGACGGTTGTGCGCACCACGGGACACACAGGAGAACGGCAAAAACCGGACGCCCTTGGGAGGGGCAGCAGCCGCAGCCGTGCGGCAGTACCCGTGCCGCCAGACAACGAGGCAGCTTCGCCACAGCCCACCTCTGGCAACTCTTGCTTATAATGTACACAATTACAGCATAGCGCCACAAGGGGGCGACAAAAGGTACCTAACTATGGTAGGTTTAGTTTCGGCAGCTCGAGTACCGTACCACCTTTACCACATTCCAAAATGCATAGCATACGCTGCAGTAATAGTATTTATCAACAGTAAGAAGGCGTAAATTACAGCTATTTCATTTCATGGATAATCTGGAAATCCAGAAGAATGTGCAGCAGAGCAGCAAAGCGTAAGTTTACCATCTCGCAAAAAATTAAAGACTTTCTCAGAATTACACAGGACCCAGCGGCACAAGCTAACGCCCAACGCAAAACTTCCTTCACCTAGGTACCTACTTCAACTTTTGCCCCTTTTTAACCCTACATCGTCGAGTGCCAACTTTCCTTCATCTTTCAAACAAGTAATGACACTTATTTTTACAAGATATCAAATTTTGCACTGACACAGGAAAATTAAGATGCATGCACACTAGGAGCAGGCATCAGCCTCGATTTGCCTACATTTCATGAGTAGGCCTACGCAGACGTATGGAGAATAAGATGAAAACAAGAACACAGTATTAGTGCCCCCCCCGACGAAGTGGCAACCATAAGGAACAATACCAACACGTGCCGCTGAGAGCCATGTAAGAAGAACGTGTTGGTCACCGACTCAGAAGAAAGACGGCTGCACATCTCGGCTGCGAGAGAGCCAAGTGATGATGAAAGAGCTAATTTTGGCTGGGCGCTTGCAACTTCTGCACTGTGTAATAACGAATTTAATAATTAAAGAGCTAATTTTGGCTGGGCGCTTGCAACTTCTGCACTGTGTAATAACGAATTTAATAATTAAAGAGCTAATTTTGGCTGGGCGCTTGCAACTCCTGCACTGTGTAATAACGAATTTAATAGTTAGAGCATCCTGAGACGGCATACCTCCGCTAAGCAAGGCAGCGGAGGTAGCTATGTCTTGCTTAGCTTCATCTGAAGCTATGATTTCCTTTGCAATAACACCAAAATCTAATCATTTGTGCCCCTCAAAAGGGCGTCCGGTTTTTGGCGTTTTCCTGTGTGTCCCTTGTTGCGCACAACCGTCTGTCCCACTTCATGAACGGATCTTCACCAAAAGTTAGTCATTTGTTCCTTCTAACATACCGTACCTACCTAACAATCCCTGCAAATTTCGTCAAGATCCGTCCAAACCTTCTTGAATTACCTCGATGACAGTTTTCCAAAGATCCGTTAATAACTTTTCGAGTGATGCCGCTAACAAACATTCAGTAAAAACATAATTCAAACACACAAACAAACCAACCGATCATTATCAAAATTTAACTATTGATGTCTTTTTTCAGCATTAGGTCCTACTAACAATTTATGTAAATTTCACGAAAATTCGTTCGTAACTTTCAAGGTCATTAGGCTAACATGTATAAAATCAAGTACAGAGACAAACATACTAAAGAACAAACAGTTCATCACAAAAATTTGATCATTTGCTCTTATTATACCAAACAACTCATAGCTATAAATTTCATTCAAATTCGTCCATAACTTTCTGAGTTATCGCATTATGAAGAACGGCAGGCAAACAAACTAATGAACGGATCTTCACCAAAAGTTAATAATTTGTTCCTTCTAACATATCGTACCTATTACACTAGGCTACTACCTAACAATCCCTGTAAATTTCGTCAAGATACGTCCGTCCATAATTTGTTGAGTTATCTTGGTGACAGACAGCCAGACAAACTCGAAAACATAATCTACTTGACGGAGGTAATAATAGGCCTAATTGGCATCGTTTAGCATACCTACTAATTTGAAGTAATTTCCACGAAATGAATTTGAAAGAGTGTTAATTTCTTCTGCTAGCTATGTGCTTAGGTAAATGAAAAAATTCGATTAAATACTGACAAAATAAAGATAGGTAATATTAATTTGTACATGAACTGATAAATAAACTAGAGTTAGACTCCGAAAACACAGACCTCCACCAAACAACTCTCTGCTGCAAACAGAATGGTCGGCAGACAGACAATAAACAGACAAGCGAGATGACGGACTTTCTCCAGAATTTAATGGTCTCTTCCTCATAACGATTCCTAACGGTTCCCGTAAGTATCGTGAAGATCCGTCCATAACTCAGCTACTTAATTTATGTTGCCAAAAGACTGAAAGAGACAATTAGACAAACGGACAGACTGATCAGATCAAAAATTTGATCACTTGTTCCTCGTGGTATTCGTCAGTTTTTGTAAATTTGATATAATTCCGTCTATTACTATGAGAGTTACTGTATGTTGCAAACAGACGGAGAGACGAACAAATATACAAACATCAATAAAAACATAGCCACCTAGGCCGAGGTGATATTAAGACGATTGTGTAACTGCCCACTGTCTGTCATATAGAAGAAAACAGCGAAACATAAAACCGGTATAATAGTCTGGTGATCCCGTCACGCTCAGTTGAAACAGATAGGCGAATATTAGGCCTTGTAGCAAAAGAGGACAAAGCTAAGGAAGCCTTTACAAACTATGCGCTTCTTGCTAGGTCAGTTGTGAAATCCAAACAATGAAGCGGTCTCATGGATCCTTATTTTAGCTCTCTTCCAACATCAAAGCTTTATTTGCTGGGTTCACGATGCGCAAATGGAGCAGATGATCAATGGAGTAAATAGTGAGATATTCTTCCCAGAACTTTAGCAGTAATTATTAGTCTCCAAATACACTTCTCTTCTTTGGGCGAAACAGCGTTGCACTGGAGCGAAATGAAAATTCGACTGAATTTCTGTAACTGTGTATGGAGGAAGTTGAAGTTAAGGCTGGAGTGATGCTTGACCACCCGCTAACAAAGGCTTAGGTATTTCTTTGAAAGAAGAAAGGAAGGGAGGATTATTGCGCTGAACAGTAAACCTGAAACTGTTGAATGGCTTCATCCTTTATAAAGCAAAACAGCAACGAAAGGATGATAAACTAGAGCACTCTGAGAGCGCATACCTCCGCCAAGCGAGGCAACGGTAGTAAAATATTCAAATTGGCGCTGAAACCATAATTTTCTTCGTATAAACTCCAAAATTAAATCATTTGTGGCTTTTGATAGTAATAACAGCTTGAGCAATTTTTTAGAAGATCCGTTCATAACTTTTTGAGTTATACTGCTAACAAACGTTATGATAAACATGAGTCAAACATACAAACGAACAAACTCATCTCCACCAAAATTTAATCATTTATGTCTTTTAACCCCTATAAATTCCATAAAGATTCATTCATTATGTTGTTAGTTTTTGTGCTAGCAAGCATAAAATTAAAAACAGTGACAAACGAACAAACGGATCATTACCAAAATTTGGTCATTTACTCTTTGTTCTATACCTAACAACTCATGTTAATTTAAAAAAAAATCCATCCCTAACTTTTTGAGTTATGGCATTGAGAAACATTAGGCAGACAAACAAACAAACGGATAGACATATCTTCACCAAAAGTTAATCATTTGTTCCTCCTAAAATACCTAACAATCCCTGTAATTTTCGTCCAAATCGGTTCATAACTTTTTAAGTTATCTTGGTGACAGACAAACATGACGAAAGCATAACCTCCTTTGTGGAGGTAATGAAGACGTAGCTTCTTCATAACTTCGGCGCCATTTTGATAGCCGGGCATACTAGTACTACTTTAAATAACGACAGCGGACTTAGCCTTAAGGCTCTGACTCCTAAATCTTCCGACTCCTACATTTCTAATCCAGGACCGAGACCCATGGATACTGTTCTGGTGCTACCTATATCTCTCAGACAGCACAGCGCGCGACAGCAATAGAGCAACTAACAGAGTGGCAGATGTGTTGCATACTCATAACAAACTAATAACTGTGCCTACGCTAACGTAAGATGCATAGCTATATGAGATGAAGCGACAACCACAGCCTCACATGGGCCAATACAGTGAATAAAACGATAAGGCGTTAATGTTAGGGATTGAGATGGCGCGCCTGTAGCAGCACTGCAGTGACCACGGCCGGCCAACAGTCAAGAGCAATCCGCCGTAAACAGGGTACGGCGGTCTGCACGTCACATGACCTACGAACGTCCGAGACAGAGCAGTTAGAGCTATAATTATCCCATATTTGAGCGCACTGCGAACTTCATAGATAAAGAAGTGAGTATGGACACTAGGTAGTACAGCAGTCGGGGCTTGGCAGGGCAGTCTAGTCACGCACGCTCGCCAGCAGCAGGAACGGATGAAGCAACAACCGATGACACACGCCGCCGGCTTTGAGGAAAATGCTCTCTAAACGAAAGCCCGGCACACCGCAGCGCACGGAGACACTTGCTAATGTCTAGCAAACGCTACTCATACGGAGAAGTAGAACGGGGCAGCTGCCATAGCACCATGGCAAGCTGCCAGCCACTGCACTAGCCCAAAGCCGGGGTTATAAATTCAGTTCACGGTGCAGCAAACTCAATATCGACAACGTCGCGTCGTGGGCGTCGTTCCTAATTGGATTTCCGTAGAACATTCTCATATATATTTCTTAACATATTAATATGGGAATGAAGCGTACTGAAATAAATTTTATGTCTACAATCACTTGGAATATTCTGCACATTCCTAAAAAGCCAGAAAAGCAAAGCAGGGAGTATCTAGAAGTAGAAGGTTTAACTTTATGTCGTCAACTGACAACTAGACACCATTACGTCACCACAGCTTTCAGCACCAACGATCTGTTGACGTATCTGGGATCAGTGTGATACAGAGGTCCAGCTACCTGGAGACACTCGGTGTTCTCTCTGTTGAGAAACAATTGAGGCACACATCATGCGTCTCGTATCAAGCGTTTCGGGGAGAGCTGAACTACAGAAGGGCAGGGCATAGCTGTGTTTGATGGCAATGATGCGGTCCGTAGATGCTTCTAAGCATTCTTGCTGCCTTTGCTAAAAGCTGTGTCCAGAATAATTTGGTGAACTTGTCCACAGGCGGAGTGTTGCTTGCCTCTGTTTGTTTTACAAGGTTGTCAACAATGTGGGCTATAGGCTGTATTGTTCTCTCCCTCTCCCCAGGGTCTTTGCAAGACACACTTAGCTACAGCCAAAGCCCATCTCTTTACAATACAGGCCGTAAGATGCCTCAGTCCTCAGTTCAGTCGGCTTCCATACACAGGTCAGTTTCGGCGTGGTATTCATAGCCGGGATACGTGTTCGGCTCTGTTGATATGCAGGCGCTCATGTCTGTAGTGAACGTTTGTATTTATAAAGTTTCACAAGTGATTCTTATCAGCAGCGCGGTTGGGTCCAGCAGTAGCTCGGCTCCAGTTGGGCTTCATCAGCTGCCCATGCATGGAAGCCCAGATGTGGTTGGAATCGTAAAAAAAGGTCGTAATATACTACGTACGTCAGTCTGTGTCAGGTAGATATTGGCATCGCAGCTCCCAACATGAACATCTGACAATTCAGTCTCGATCGGTGCTGTAGGAGTGACTGTAAGGCTGCGCGCTCCGACCGACAGAAATTCAAAATTCTGCAACAGCGCCTCGGAGCATCATGTGATCCAGCGGCCCTTCGCACACACGGAAGTCTATGTGACAGGCATAAGCTGGCACTATTCACCAGAGGAGAACGCAAGAATTATGATAGAAAGAACATGTCTGCCAGCAACTGCGACCACCTAGTACTACTAAGTCGACCTCGATAATCTGCTAAACGCAATTACGCACATCCACCATAAAACTAATACACGTCCGCACTCACAAGGCAACTTCAGCAACTGAACCAGAATATGCGACACAAGACGCAGCGTCGCCACGCTTTCTACGAAAGCAATCGTGCAACAATGGCCTTGTGTCCTGCCACCTGCTGGGGGCTGCACTACTGTAGTGCCAGAGAGGTGTTGCAGTGGCATAACTTCAAGTTGTTTTATAACTTAACTGGTGCTTATATCCGTAACCACGAAACACACAGCAGGGCGGCGTCCGGCACAGTGGACACGATATTTTATCCAGTGCCCTCACTCTGCAACCATGACATGTTCTCCTACTAAATGCACCTCAGCTGTACACACGCACGAAAACAGTCTTTTAGCAAGCCATTTTACAATTAATCTGAGCCAAAAAGGCAGCACGACATAGAACAATAACCTCAAACGGCACACCATTCCAATGCCACCACAAGTACCCTCGCTTCCTAAGCGTAAACATGTAAGGTCGCAGCTAACACCGACAACCACACAAGAAAGCGAAGTTGTCACCTGTGCTTAGCCTACAACCACTACCAAAATGAGACGCAAAGGCCACAAGTACGTCCGTGGTTGTCACTCGGACACGATTTTCAATGACATTGTTACGGCTGCAGCCACAAGCCGTCCACTGCAACACGCGTCTGCACACAGAGAACAGACTTACACACGTACAGTAAGCTGAGTACAGTCTTAACGCTCACGGCCACGACGATCAGTGCAGTAGAGATAACAGCAGACGTCGTGCGTACAGTGCACAGGTAGTTAAAGATGTAAAGAGAGCGTAGTTGCAATGACAACTTTGTGAAATGCAAGACACCTCTAACGTTTGCTATGTTATGACTCTATAAGAGGCATACAGCTACGATGTCAACACTGGGTGCGCAATTACTGTAGATGAGAGGGGCATGGAGATGCTGGCAGTGCCTGATGTATCCAGTTCAACCTGGATGCTTGCCAGCAGCCCTGTGGGACAGCTGCTGCCGTCGCGCCAAGGGCCTCAGAAAGCGGCGGACGGGCCCATGGAGAGCAACACAACAGCATGTGCAGAATGGTGCAATATAACGCTACAGAGTGCAATTATTGAGTAAACACCAGCACATGTGGCACACAAAGCGGGGCAATTTGACCCTGTCACATGACAGACTAGTCACAACGCGAAGTCTTCCGTGCAAACGGTACGAGGCTATACAAATCAATGAGGGAGCAGCGCGTTGCGTAGAAGCTTCCAGAACTCTGTAGGAATGCAACCCTTTCGAAGAGCCAAACTTCGTTGTCATGAGCTCAAGTCACGAGGTATGTGCTCAGCGCATGCAAGATTACACTTGCTGACTCATTTTGCTGCTCTGCGTTTTAAATGAAGCCGAACGTGAGTTTTCTTTCATCCGTAAAAAATAACACAAGACGCAATACGTACCCACATGTGCAACGCGCGTGAATTCCTCTAATTTGGCACATCTTTCAGTAGTTATCCACTGTAGCACTATTGCACCTGATGACTAGCATAGAAAGACACGTTATCACTGCAGCATAAGCACTTGGTAACAATAGGGAAAGGTGGTGCAAGGAGAGAACTAACTGTGAACTTCACTCATCGACTACTGCAGCTCAACTGAACTGGGGAGCAATGGCGCAGCAATGTATATACGTGCTGGCAGTCACGACGGCCCGTTGGCACACGTCTGTACATCGGTTGTCATGCAACAACACGAACGTTATCTTCTCGTACGTCAGTTGTGATGCTCCCACGGCTATAGGAGCTGATGTGCCTTAAAAATGTACACAAATAGTGAAAAATGAAGACGCTTTGTGTAGAGAAACACAGCACTGCAGCAGAACATAAGGCTTTGCGCTGTTGTAAGCTGTCTGCATTGCTAGTGCTGTAATGCAGGGGCCACACTAGAGGCCTGTCTCATTCAGATTGTCTCAGAGTTACTCGATGTTACGAGGCGTTACTCACTCGGTGTTACGCTATAATAGAGGTGAATGAGACAGGATTTCTCGGAACGTAACCCCGAAGCAACCAAAACAAAAACAAACCCCATGGAAACACAGACATTTATACGTAATTATTGCCAATTTTGATGAAATAGCTTCTAAAAATTACGTGATAGGTGCCTGCAGATCTTTCTACTAAAAGAAATTGATGAATTACACCAATTGAAGGCTTTTCTCTATAAGCTCAAATAACCGACTTCGTGAGAGCTCAAAAGGTAAACAAACCAAGAAGCGCTATCGAAATATTTAAACACTCAGCTAAA
>LQNS02278096.1:8632836-8673013 GCA_001587735.2 Parhyale hawaiensis | reverse complement strand
CAAAGAAGGCTTATTTCCTGCAGAGACAATGCTACAAAGAAGGCTTATTTCCTGCAGAGACAATGCTACAAAGAAGGCTTATTTCCTGCAGAGACAATGCTACAAAGAAGGCTTATTTCCTGCAAAGACAATGCTACAAAGAAGGCTTATTTCCTGCAGAGACAATGCTACAAAGAGGGCTTATTTCCTGCAAAGACAATGCTACAAAGAAGGCTTATTTCCTGCAGAGACAATGCTAAAAAGAAGGCTTATTTCCTGCAGAGACAATGCTACAAAGAAGGCACATTTCTTACAGAGACAATGCTAAAATAATGAGAAATGTTCACCAGTTTAAAAAGCGTTCTTACAATAATGTAATCGGTGCCGTCGTTGCTACCGCTTGCAGAAGCGAGATTACGTGACTGTGTACGCTGTAACACGGAGCATCGTCATGCACGGGCGACAGCCGAGGTAATGTGACTGTGTACGCTGTAACACGGAGCATCGTCATGCACGGGCGACTGCCGAGGTAATGTGACTGTGTACGCTGTAACACGGAGCATCGTCATGCACGGGCGACTGCCGAGGTAATGTGACTGTGTACGCTGTAACACGGAGCATCGTCATGCACGGGCGACAGCCGAGGTAATGTGACTGTGTACGCTGTAACACGGAGCATCGTCATGTACGGGCGACAGCCGAGGTAATGTGACTGTGTACGCTGTAACACGGAGCATCGTCATGCACGGGCGACAGCCGAGGTTACGTGCCTGTGTACGCTGTAACACGGAGCATCGTCATGCACGGGTGACAGCCGAGGTTACGTGCCTGTGTACGCTGTAACACGGAGCATCGTCATGCACGTACGGGCGACAGCCGAGGTTACGTGCCTGTGTACGCTGTAACACGGAGCATCGTCATGCACGGGCGACAGCCGAGGTTACGTGACTGGCCAAGCGTAAAAATTATTGTGAGCTAATACTTAAAACTCTGTTCACGGTGTCTATTAGATAGTCTATTTCCTATTTTAACACTTTCTAGCACCCCTAGAGAGAAAATTTTCGCAGCGTTCTTATTTCAATTTATGGGATAAGTACACAAAACAAGGCTTTTAAGGCCAAAAACATGTATGCCAAGTAATACTACTTACTACCATCCCAAATAGGTAGATATAATTCGATACATAGCTAAATATATTTCTTTCTCAATTTAAATTGATCGCGTTCGAGCAGTTATTCTGAATGAACGAGAGTAGAAATGAAAACAAATGACACATGCCGCAAGCAAAAATGTATTTTTTGTTGCTGTTTATAGCGCTTTTCATTTGATTTTAGCACTTTTTAGCACCTAACCCATTTTAGCACTTTTTAGCACCTAACCCATTTTAGCACTTTTTAGCACCTAACCCATTTTAGCACTTTTTACACTTTTTAGCATTTTCACCGCCCAGTATACACCTTGCCTGTAGCAATCAAAGATAAGCGACGGTTCACAGGAACAGCGGGTCAGCAACGTTGTCTGCGAAACACGGGAGGACGGGGAGGTACAATCATTATTTGCAAAGAGGAATATGCAAACAGTGTACTCAGATGTGTGAAATGACAATTAATCAGTGATGAATCTTTTCAGTGTTATGGCTTGTTGTAGGAGATTTTACTGCAAAAAAATCACCATACCTGCAGGCTTGATCTTCTAAACGCACAAAACATGTGATAGATACCAATGTAAGTGCGGGGGTGCAGAATTTCCCTTCTGCAAGCAAGATAACGAATTTTAAAAGATTTGAATGTGAGCAGTACAAGAAAATAGAGTTCGACCAAAAGAATTTAGAGGAAACACAAAGTAGAATATCATGGCTATCAGGAGTGACCACATCAGAGTCAAAATCGGGCGTCAATAAAAACTGAACATATTGTGTGTCTCCTCAGCGTGAAGTTTCAATTACTAAGAAGAAATTCATCTAAAGAAGAGATACGCTTAATCCACTATATAATAAAACTCAGTTTGTTCTAAGTTTGCTCCCCCGATTGGTTGGTTAGTTGGCTGATCCGTCTCTCCGTGACGNCATATTGGGTGTCTCCTCAGCGTGAAGTTTCAATTACTAAGAAGAAATTCATCTAAAGAAGAGATACGCTTAATCCACTATATAATAAAACTCAGTTTGTTCTAAGTTTGCTCCCCCGATTGGTTGGTTAGTTGGCTGATGCGTCTCTCCGTGACGATGTTAGCGATTTAGCTAGGAGAAAATTCATCGACTGAATAACAGGATGAGATTTCAGGAAAGTCGATTCTTAAGGTACTATCTAGTATCTACAATATAATGACCGATGTGTATTTACCTGTTTGTTTGTTTGTTTATTTGTCTGTTTATAAGTTGGTCTGTTTATAAGTTTGTCTCTTTATTTATCTTTTATATGTTTGTTTACTTAACTGCTGACTTATATATCATACTTATCTGTCAAATTTCTGCCACGCTTCAAGAAAATAGATAGGTGAAATTCCTCAGTCATTTTTGACAGCACGGGCACTCTAGGTACAGTGTAGCTAATATTGATTCTGGAATATGCTTAAGCTACTATATTTTCTCAAGCTCGCTCCGTTTAGAAAAGTAGTTAGGACTATTTGATACTAAAGTGCCCGCGCTGTCAAAAATGATAGCGAAAAATTTGTGATGACCCGTCTTCATTTAACATGCTTCAGTAACTAACATCTCTCTCGAGAACAGGCTACAAAGGCCAAAGAACAGGCTACAATGGCCAACTAAAATTGTCATAAGAGATGTGCTCTCTCTGTCAATTCATCTATAGCAGCACAATCGTCCCCCACATTTGAAGATGTGTAGAAAAACTTTTACATCAGCAAGCAGTAAAGCATAACTGAGTTAAATTAATTCCCTGTTGCGTAACCTAGATATCGGCCAGTAAGCCATCAGTACATCTAAGTTTTTCTCTTGAAGTAAAAATTCTCCGTCAAAGGAAGACAGCAAGCTGAAAGAACTGTGCCTTATAAAAAATTATCGCTTCGTCTGTATTTCGTGGATCAGCTACCGAATTCATGCGTCGTGAACTGAAGACAAACATATGTTTCAAAGTATGGAGGAAGTGCTAAATATCAGAGTGAGATTCCATAACCGAGCCAAGAGAAGATGAAGATATCTTCATAGTTTTATGTCAGGAGCTGTAACCAGCAAGAAATGTATCGGGATAAAAGCATACGGATGCCACTTCTGCCATCTTCTGCAACCATGGGCATCGATCTCCACGAAAACGCTACTTTACTACGAAATCTAAAACCTGGCCTATTTTTCGCCTATTTCGTTAAGAACGTGACACTAAGCATATAATATATAAATAAACTAGAGGACACGTGCGTGAAAAAAAATTCAAGCAATAATTGATATGTGTGCTTAATATAGTCCGGTGCGGAATCTTCTCTTCTCTGACTTGCTTCTCTATTTTTTCATTGATCCTTTATCGTGCTCTCATCCTTAGGTTCTCTCTTCTCCATTCTCCTTATGCAATGTGAGCGTACCGTAGCCATGATACGGCCTTTCAAGTTCAAATATCTGCTTGAAGTGCTGAAATTTTGGCCTATGTTCTTAAGAAGCGGACACGAAATATATAAATAAATACACGAAGCGTTTTATTATATATGCATCAATATATAAATAAATAGACAAACACACGATGGTCATTCTTAGTATTATATCCTTCTTTTGAGCGTGGCATACAAGAGGCTCAATCTAGGATGGAATCTTCATGCCTGTCGGGCGTTGTCCATTTCGCTTAAATTTTCCCTACTGAATGTATTTCTGGCAGTTGAAACTTCGCGCTGAGCAGAGGACAAGCATTTCAACTCATACTGCCGCCAAGTTTTGATCTCGATGGTTCAACTGCCCAGAATACAGCAGGAACGGAGTATTTCCAGTGAATTCTTTAGATTAAACAATAATTTCTTGGTGCTAACAACCAAGGAGCTTGTATAGAGAAGGAGGGAGCCAGTAGCCATGCCCGTTGAAGCTCAAGAGTCTCTTATGGCTGTCAACCAGTTGTCGTATGCACCAATCGCATACCAGTAAAGAGTCTCTTATGACTGCAGCCAGTCGCGTAAGCACCAATCGCATAACAGTAACTCGGTTCGTCTGCTGCTCCCCCGTGAAACTCACTACTCCCCCGTCTTTTCCACCAATGAGCGTCTCACAGCCATAATAGATCTGGTTGAGTCGCTGGCAAGTCTGTAACTGGGCCACAAGGCTCCCTCCTTCTCTATTGAAGCTCCTTGCTAACAACTGACTTTCAAGCATTTCAAAACTAATATACATGCTTTCACTTGCAGGGGGAGATTCTTGTCCTCGCAAACTCACGACGGCAGGTATGAGGCACTTTTGCAGTAGAACTCGTACCGCCAGCAAGAGCAATACAAATCTTCATTACGAAATTATTACCGTCATTTTTGGCAGCTGGGTACTCTAGTAGATTACAAACGACGTGACGGAGACGCCGTCGAAAAGCAAGTCTTTCATCTACCCCCAAGCTGAAGCGCAAGACATTGAGAGGACCAAGCTAGCTGTTCAGCTGAAGCCGCCCGCTTCAGATAATGCAGTTTCTCCAGCAAATTCGAAGCAGATCAATTTTCTCCTTTCTGATCCTACAGAAGGGGATGGAAATACCAAGAAACTAACCTACGCAGTATTATTAAACAGTGGATAATTACACTAATACATGCAAGTTAGTCGGGTGACTCAACCTGACCCTCACCGTCCGGATTTAGTTTCAATTTAATTAAAAAAAAAACACGAATTAAAAAGACCAAACAGTCGTTTAGGGAGTGAAATGCAAGTCCGGTGGGATGACAGGCAATATATAAGAGATGCACAAAAGCGCCGCAAAAAGAAAGGAAAAAATAGTGAGGACTCAGGCACACAAACACGCATTTCTACACAGGAGAGTTGTATTTCAGTCTAGCATTTCAATAAAAAACAGACAGAGTGGAAAAATATAACAGGAGTCACAGCAAAAGTGAACCTCACTACAGCGGAAGTTACCTAATGTTAAGCTCATGACGTCTACTCTGAGCGGTCACAGAATCCATGTCATTAATAGCTCTATGTGGCTTAAATTTACCTGTGCCCTGCAGTGCTTGAAACATCTGAGACGACAGTGAGAGCCGCGAGCTGCGACGATTTTGGAACAGATCTGGCATGGCGCGAAACTCTCCTATACGGAGTACCGGAAAGCGTGAATGAGTTTACATTTGTTGACGTCATACAATTCAACACACGTCGTATGGACGACAGTTTACGTACGGTAACGTCGCGTAATTCAACGCGTCTCTTGTACGGACGAGAGAAAGTAGCGGCGCACAACAGAATGCAAAAAACGGGGATGGATCGTCAGGTGCACTGCAGCTGCACCGAATCCAGCTGACATTTAGCTTGGATAAACACGGAGCAAAGAACGAGGACAAACCCCCACAGCTTCCTACCTGCTTCCTGAGGAACGCACTGACGTCACCAGCACCCACCTGCCGCGCTGCGCTGTCAGGGCATTTCCCCAGTCGGCCAAGGAATCGCTGAATAGGACCTGGCGGGTACTGCGGGGATCACAGGAGGTGCCCATTGCGACGGGGGTGCCGGCGTGCGGCATCCAAGAGATGTAGCGGAAAATTCCTAATCTCGAATGGGAACAAAAACGCGGGGAGGGGCACGAGCGGCAGCGTCGCTAACTGACCAGGAGGTGGGCAGCGGGTGGGTGGAGGAAGAGTTTCCTGTTCACTCTGGACGGCGTAAGTGCGAGGGAACGCGGCCCAGCGTTGCGCAAGTCTTTCAGTGCGCAGCGCGAGCGATATTAGGGACGGTAACGTTATAAACAGCGGGCACTAACAATTAAAAAGCGAACACTTAGCATTAATATGCTTTAAAAACAACAACTCCAACTCAACACTGAACACCAGCAACACTCGTGCAACTACTGTACTGTAAACACAGGGCGACAAGGAACTCGGCTGTCATCTGTAACGGCGACAAAGTTACATTGGACGTGCCCGCAAAATTCGAAGATATTTAACTCGCTAAAAGCGTTCGAGTCAACAACGCAATAAAATGTTCGCAGTTCATAATATCGGTTTGGTGTTCCCGACTGAAGAAAACTGCTAACAGTTCCTCACGCAAATTTCTCGCGCGTATTGCAAACGAAATATAATATTCAGACGCACAACTGTAGTGGCACAACTGCAATCACCTTGATCTCAGTAAAAGCTCTCAATTAAAACTACCGTGCTCAGACTGCATAATATGCTAGTTAACGATTCGATACACGCGTACAATGGCGGAGTGGCTTGACCCGCGAACACAAAAGCAGACGCAAAACTGGGCAAGTCCGCGAACATACCTTATGACTTGGACCACCATGACGTAGGGCGAGAAGGAAACGATGAGACGCAATTGGGTTGGAAGATGCGAGCAGACTGAAGCAGCGAGGGCTGCGGCGGGTAGGTATATGCTGGGCACCGTGACCCTCCCCACAGCTACTCGGAAGCCTATCACGAGAGGGACAGATCTATACAACCATCGGCCGGTATCTCCAGACAGCGGAACAATTCTTGGTATGCCACTGTAAGCGTGTCAGAACCAACAACTGCGTAGTAGGCGCTGCACCACTCGCTCAGTGATCCTCGCCTAGGTAACCTAACAGCAGACGCCACAGCGAGAGACGCTCGCAACGACATAAGCGAGTTAAAAATCGCAGCTGTTGATATTTTTCCCCACAGACATCGTTCCATCATTAAAAGAGCAGCACAGGAGACTATAATGAAGATGCTTGTCCAATTGAGGGTCTGAAAATTTTCAAAACAAGCCCCACCCCCTATTCCCGGTCCTCTTCGATCTATGGCGTGGCTACAGGTAATGCGGCTATGAGCTCTATATGACCTGCATGTAGACGTCTCTGCCATCATCACCGTAAATTGCGCTCATCAGGTGGGACGGAACAAGGGAAATCCGCTCGACCGCACCAAGTTTGAACTCTTTCAGTGATTGTGAAACAATACCAGTAACAGCGCTGCAGCAGCGATGTGAAACTCATTCGATGCCAGTGCTTCAAAAATATATATGGGCGGGGAACCACTAAACGCCTTCGCAACGAAAGCGCACGCTGCAGGACAGCTGAACTCGCGAGTAGTCACTTACGGACGCCGTTTACTAGCGGCGTAATCCAAAAGCGAAATATACTATGCAGAAAGTCCCGTATTGCCATCACCAGCCCTCTGTACGGACGGCAGCGAAGCTACAACAGAGTCTACCTGACGGTGTAAATTAATAATGTATCATACGAATCCCAAGTGGAGTCTCGCCGCTCTATACGAAATAAAAACTAATGCATGGGGATAATCGATTCGTTGATTATATATTAATACGCTAGTATCTACGTATGTCTAAGTGTCAGAGAGTGTGTGCGTGTGTCACGCTTTTCACTAATAGATAGAAGGAAATTAAATTAGATGTATAACTTCACGTGTGAATCATTTCACCTGTATCATATCTACCGCTATTAATTTTTTCACATTATACTCTCTTTGCCAGTAGCGGTTGACATTCCTAATAGGACCATATGCGTAGCTAGCTTACGCTAGGGGAGAACAGAACGGATAGTGTTGGACATCTCGGCTACACAGTAGTTTTGAAGCAAATATGTGCTGTAACGGTACTGTATGTTGTGGTGTGGGGAGCATCCGCCGCAACAGTGCGATGTCTGAGGAAACACGATATCTTGAGAGCGGAAGATTATGCTGCTGCGACTGAAGAAATAGACCGAGTCTGTTGTACTTTATTCAATAGCTATCGCATTAAACAAAGCAGAAAAATGATGAGTTACTGATCAATATTCACCGGCCCCGAAATAGAAAAAATCGGATACGCCAAGAAAATATTGAAACGTATAAGATTATGAAAAGCTAAATTATCTGTTAATTAGTTATTTAGTGAGTTATAGTCAGGAAGTTTGAGCCTCCGTTTCCGAGCGGGACGATATCATAGAGGAAAGAGAGGGACATATAGTATGTCGATAGAAACGGGGAAACCATGCACGAAGGTGTTCCCACACAGGATCAATGCGCATGGGAACAGCAAGTCGGGAAGGAAGAGGAAGAACAGAGTAAAGCATGAGCAAGTAGGAGTATGAAATCGGGAAGGAAGCAAAATGGGCACCAAAGACAGACGTCCCGACGGCCTAGCTATAAGGGCTAAGGTCTAAATTATCTTTAAACTGTTTGCAACAGAGTTCAGAAGAACAAGGCAAGAAGTACCATCCTATTTCTATGTCTTTATCAAGACACTAGTGAGAATTCTTTGCTGACAGGACAAATGCGTGGGAAGGTCGACGAGATGTACGGTAGACGGACTGCGTAACGATAGACAGAGTTAAGCGGCGTACATTAGTTAGAAGCGCTACTTCATGTTAAACTTAGGTACGTGAAAACAATCACTAACCTTGGAATTTCCACGGGTACCGGTAGTAGTTATTATTATTGAAATTGGATGTTTCACTATCTAATTACCACTTATGCCATCGTGTTAACATTTCGTCCGAGTGATAATTCGCCGATGGAGGTTTCTATCATAAAAAAAAATTACCGTAATGTAACTGGTTGTACAATTAAAAAGTGTGTAAAACTTTATAATGTCGTCCAAATTCCACATTTTTCTCTGATACGGCTCATTTTTGCCATTCATTTTTAGAATGGCTTGTGAACGTTTACTGGTAAAATCATTGCCGTCGTAAAGGGCTAATGACGGTAACTCTATAACGGCGAAACATGGACGGAGAGAGTGTTGTGGCAAACCTTTCGAGGAGCACAGGCCACTCTGTACGTCTGTCGGTCGCTGGAAACACACTTCTGTCGTAGCACTTCCACACAAATTTACATGTGAGATCCTGTCCACAAACAATCGAAATTTGGGAGGTTCCCTCCCTGAAATGCATGACTTCTCTCAGTGGTCGTGTCGCCACGCTATCTGTGATTTGGTCACGTGACAACACACTCGTCTTTATTCACACCGACAAAAACTGGCCCTATATATATCGCAAATCCACAGAGCTTTTCAGCAGAGCGACACTCCACTGCCAAGACACCTACGCAGCCAGCTGGGCGCCCAAATGACCCCAAACATTAACCTTATTGATGAGGACTGAACCTTGTACTTATAGGACAGGCTCATACCGATACACTCTTCACGATCTGAGGTTGTATGTTCATAACCATATCCGCACCACGAGCGAATAAAATAATTAATAATAATAACCACAAAATGCCTAGAGGATATTAAATAACACAATAATGTATACCAATGTGTGTCTATTTTTTTATGCATACAGTAAGCTTATCTCCATTTTCAGTCACGCTAACAAGACAGCAAGGCGAAAAATTCGACCAGGTCGAAGACTGTGGTCATCCAGTCACTCCCTGATGAAAACCCATAGGCGGAAGCTCGACTAGGCTGCATATGATGGCAAAAGTGAAGTAGCCTCATTTTAATGCACTTCTTGCTTTGTCGAAGTTAAATTCTAAGCAGTGAATAAATTTACAGCTTCTGTTAGAACTCCCATACACCCTAATTTTTAACTTTTGCCACATCCAAGCTTCAGCTGCTCAAAGTACATTCATAAATCGGGTAGATGATGACCGGGTCGACAAAATTCGGATTATAAAAGCTGGTAAAAAATACCGAAATCAAAACTCAAGGTAACAGATAAAAATCATGAATTATCTATGAAATTGTAGAGAGTTTCACAGCTGATGTGCACTCGTTCAGCTCGGGCCTACGTTTCAAAATGCACAAGGATTCTATAATGCGGAGGTTCGCAGCGGCTTGAGTTGCGTCTAAAATATAAAAATTATTGCTCCAAAAAACATTATCACTATTGATACAGTAGCCACGGATGGAAGATTTTGTGGGTTTTGATAAAAGTTGACCAGTTTGCAAAGAAGTTCCTGTGTGTTGGGCGGACCTCACAAACAATTGGAGAGAAGTGCTCCCAATGTACAAGAGCTCGCTGCGGTCACACTTATAATTACACACCACTGCATGAGGAGCGCACCGACACATCGGGTACTTCTTTTCGATTAAAAAATGAGCCTATTTTAAAGTTATATCTAAAATATATACATGGATGGAGGTGGGAAACTACTCGTGTATATTGTGATTATTAATGAAGCAAGAAATAATCACAAATCCCCATAGTGGAGGCTCTGGGGGGGGGGGGTGTCGGTGTACATTTCTCTTCTACAGCTCTACCTTGTATTTTCCTATTCCACATGAGCACATTCAAAAAATGTTAGGTAGAACTTTCGCACCTGGTACGTTTTTGAGGGGGGCATGGGAGTGCAAAATTATCAATTATGGGCCGATTGTTTTCAAACTTGATCAGAAAATGTATTTTTGCCAACAAAACACATTTTACTCCTACAATTTTTTTATTTATGCCTTAGTTTTTGAGAATGCATTTATATATACATGTATGTATGTTTTGGAAACTTAAAAAAAAATAGATCTCAATGAGTTTTTATACTAGAAAAAAAAAGACAGTTTTGAAATCCCTGAAAGGTTCCTAAAAAACTATAGAGCCAGATTTTCCATTTTTACCTTCATAATATTTTTTTATCACAGCTCAAAACTGAATCCCTTAATTGGTTTTCCCTATATTTTAGTTAGCGATCGCAACGAAACTGAAAATGGAGAATCCAGCTCCGATAAAAAATATTATGAGGGCAAAAATGGAAAATCCATCTCTATAGTTTTGTTAGGAATATTTCGAGGATTCCAAAACTGTCATTTTTGTAGCATGAAAACTCATCGAGTTCTATTCTTTTGAAATTTCAAAAAAATTTATATATATATTTATATATATTTCCCATTATATCAGAAACTTAGGCCTAAATCCAAAAAGTTATTGGAGTAAAATGTGTTTCTTTTTCATACATACATATTTTGAGCAAGTTTCAGAAAAATCCGTCAACAATCGATAATTTTAGGGTCCCCCCATGCCCCTCAAAAATGTACCAGGTGCAAAAGTTCCACCTAACTTTTTTACTGTCCTCATCATATGAAAGAGGATAATACATGGTAGAGCTGTAGAAGAGAAATGTACACAGACAATCCCAGAGCCTGGACTACCACACTGATCCATGTAAAAATGTTAGAAATCATTTTAAAATAGGCGCTCCTCAGAAGTGTATAATTATAAGTGTGACCGCTGCGAGCGCTCGTACATTGGGAGCACTACTCTCCAATTTCTCGTGAAGTGCGCCCAACACAAAGGAACTTCTCAAAGTGGTCCACTTTTATCAAAATCTACAAAATCCTTTCATCCGTGACTATTACATCAATAGTGATCATGCTTTAGTAGCAATAATTTTTCTATTTTAGACGCAACCCAAACCACTGCTGACCTCCGTATTGTAGAATCCTTGTACATTTTTAAAAGTTGGATGAAGCTGAACGAATGCATATCAGCTGGGAAACTAAATAATTTCATAGATAATTCATGATTTTTTATCGGCTACCTTTGGTAGATTGTTGTCGTTATTCTTAACCACCTTTTATAATCCGAATTTTGCCGTTATCACAACACCGATGATAGATTGTCGTTATCCGAAACGTCTGGTTTTTAATAACGTTTGTAACACGTAGGCACTTTTTTTATGCTAAGAATCAGATTCCCAGTAAATCGACCTAGTTCTAGAATACGACTGTGTTATATAGTGCATAATCATGCTCATATATGTGCTGTTTTTCTGCCTTGTTATTGCCTTTGTTAAGTTTTAGAAGATAGTGCTTTCTTATTTAGACTAGCATTGGCATTTAAGTGACAGTTATAGATCGAAAGTCAACTTACGTACAATTCAGCTTGCGAACGGTCTGGCGGAACCCATATTGTGTTCGCCACTTGGTAACTGCCACTACGTAGTCGTAAATAATATTATAGAATGAAGCAATGCAATATGTATGTACTTACTTACATTTATCTTTTACGATTTAACTTTACAGTTGAACTGCACGCCAAAGTTCAGAAAAGAATTGACAGTGAATGCGTCCGGCAATTTCGAAATTTTTCTTTAAATTTTCTAACGCGCAAAATTAGAGAACGGCGAAGAAGAAACCACTAAAATGAAGGATTCTATCCTTCATATGGCATCTCACAATGTAGATAATAATGTAAACAAAGTCATATAGTTTGTTAAACTTTGGTAACAAGCTTGTAGCCATCTAAGTCTCTACGAGCGCAGTGCTGTTACAAAAAGAAGAATTGTTGAGATGCATGGTGGACGAACAGCCCTTCCTGCCTTCCCGGAGACGTGAAAAGTTGAAAAAATGTAGTTTCAAGCATGCTTTGGTTGTTTCATGACATTAATCTATTGTAGCTCCAAATAAAAGCCTAGTGAACCACTAAACAACTGAAGGGTAGTTCTAGATAAGACAATGTACAACAAAGATTATTCTCGTATAGATGTTGTATTCTTATCTCTTTTCGAAGTCCCTGAGTTAATTCGTTCCAAAATTGCCTGCCGCTATTATTTTGACATTCAGATTTTTTAGCTGTAAAATATGTGGAAACTGGTTAATTTTGACAATTTTTTTAATGAAGGCGAAATCTTAAGTAAGGTCGGAATTATTACAATTACATCAATTATTAGAATTACGACAGAAATTACTGGAATTACTACAGAAATTATTGGAATTATGACATTATCAATGAAAATTCGATTCAACAATGCACCAGGACTTACATGCACCACTAGCATTGATAAAGGTAAAGTCAACTTGACGGCACCTTTACTGGAAAACCCGCACGCACTAATTCGTGCAGCAGAAATGTATACTGTAGGCCAACTGGCCGCAGAGGAGAGTACGATCGCAGTCATCCACAGATCGCCAAGGACTATGGCGCGCCATCGACGGAACGCTTTTATGTAGGATAACGCTTTATGCAATACCGTTGAGCTAGTGAGACAAACATTTGAAGTTTGAAATACCGATGCAATGCCTGCCCAAAGCCCTGATTTAAATCTCATTGAAAATATGTGTAAGCTGCTTGGGGAGAAAGATAGGAAGCACGAGTGATCAAAATCTTTTCTTGTGCTATAAAAACTTATGAAAGAATGGACTAAATTCACTCCTGAACTAAGCGAACAATTCATTGCTTCATGAGCATCTCATTATGAAAAACTTGGGAAAAACAACTTGAAGTAAACTTCGTAGTAGTGAAACCTCTTTTAAGATTTTTATATCCATTCTATTTTTAAACTTTGGAGCCTCTTGGGAAATTTGAGAGTTGTTCCCTGAATTTGTGCACTAAAAAATCTAGAATCGTCGAAACATTTTTCAATGACGAGCATTTCTTTTCAAAATTTGACTGAATGACGAAAGTCATGAAAAAGCAGTTCTTTCCGTATTTCATAGTAAGCATTTGAAATAGACTCCCTTCCAATGTTGTTAGTGTTGAGTCAGTCAACGCGTTTAAAACAGTCTTGACATACATTGGAAGAGCATCCTCCATAGCTAAGAACTCCTCCTCCAGGAGTCGCAAACTCTTAACGGCCAAAGCTTCCGAGGCCACCTGAATCCGTTTCCTTCTCTCTCCCGCTCCAACTAAACAGTTTAACGTTTCTAAGCACCGCATGTCAGCGGCTCTTGATCGTGCTTGCGTGTACTAATGATCGTCTCTTTGGCAGGGACTCTTTCTCTTTTCCCCTGTCTTCTATATCCAACTAACATAATGGCAATAGCTCATAGAGGGCCGGGCGTGTTTTCCGGTGTCTCTTTGGGAATAGGCCTATTGGTTGGTCTACTGCCGCATATCTAATCTAATCTAAAAAATTACACAGTTCAAACGACATGTCGTAGAAATTATCATGTTGATTTTTTTTTTCATTTTCTAGTTATGTTTAGTACTGACTTAAACATATATATAATGTATATGTAAATATGTTTATCATGCCACTACTGATGACACGGGCAGCCAAACATGCGTAAGACCTCTTGCGCACTCAGCGAGGTGCCTACGCCGTCACGCGGTAAGCGCTCCTAATGCAAAATAATACAAAACTAAAGAAGCCTGTGCGGGACACAGCTACGTTTGATGCAGACATCCAAGATGGCGGGTGGGGCAGGACCACCGCCTCGTGTTCCGCCGGGCACGGAACTGAGGGTCAAACTTTGAGTGCACAAACCCTAATCTAGTCTCACTGTCGGACGGTTGAGATCAGGCCCACATTGCCCTTAGGTGCAGCTTAGCAAAGAAGGCAGTCCAAGGACAAGTGCACGCGGTGTTAAGAAGCGATGAAGATCCTCTTTTGTATCACCGTGAGAGCATTCAGAGTGTACGGAAAATTATGATAGGCTGACGTCACATCAGCTGTAACTTACGAGAACCTTCACAAATTCAGCAGAAAACAGAAGTTACTGAAATCAAAACTCACACGTAGCTAACTGTTCTGATAAGTAGTCGAGGGGACATGACTAAGCGCGGGGGTTGCATAAAACGCAATTGAACGAATCTCCAATGCATCAATTATTGTGATAAACAATTGTTTGAAATTTTGTGAAGAGAAATAATTGGACGCAACAGCATGCTCCACAGTGCAGTCTTCTCAGAAGAAAAATTCGGAAGAACTTAATTACCGCCATGAATTTCATACCGGTGTTGACCCAAGCTCTGCTCTGAGCCGTGCAACACGAGAGCCAACACAAAAAGTTTGCCAGTTCTCACCACCTCAATAAAGTCTAAAAACCTGCAAACTCACACGCTGATGCGAAAATTTTCAAGAAGCAGCATGCTGTAATTTTGTACGCGATGCGTTGGTCAAATACAGGATACTCTGTAAACAATTAAAGCGCCCGTAGCGCCAACTACAGCATTTAGGTCATGCAGTTTTGTCTCTTAACTGACAATTTGGAAGGCATTTCATCGAAGACTTCGCCTTAGGGCGCCCTCGACTGGACTCCGAAATTGAGCCTTCGCGGCTTGACTCGTCCGAAACTTCACACAAGCTTCGGCTTTGTCACATAGAAGCGCTGGAAGTGTTGGCACGAACGCGACTGCGCTGAGCGGCTGGAAACTCCATTTTACGGAGCAACATTGAGTTTCGGAAAGTCTCAAGGGTAATCTGTTGAGGGTCAGCGCATGAAGCTCAATTCAGCGGGTCGAAGCCAGCGTACCTGCCCGAAGTTCTCAACAAGTCAAGCCTCAAAAGCTTAATCGAAATGGGAAAAAGAAGTTTCCGTAGCCACTATGGCAAAACGCAACCCAAAGGCATTCCATAAAAATGTAAATGAAAGAAGACTAAAGAAAGAATCCATGAGTCCGCTCAAAAAACCTGACGGTGCAATCACCAATGACCTAAGAGACAAAGCCACAATCTTGAACGACTATTTTACCTCTGTATTTACTGTTGAAAATGTTGCGATTATCCCTGAACCAGCACCGACGCAAGTTGCTCCCAAAAACACATGTGTTTTCCCAGAGATTGAAGTTCTTCAAGAACTAACTCACCTAAATGTGTATAAATCCACTGGCCCAGATAATTTTACTCCCCGTGTAGCTACTACGAGAAATGGCTAAAGTCATCGTGAAGCCGCTGCTCGAAATATTTAATCGCTCTCTAAGAACAGGAGAAGTTCCGCAGGATTGGAAACTAGCAAACGTGATACAGATACGTAAGAAGTGGGATAAGAAAAGCCCCAGCAACTATCGACCAATCACTCTTACATCGGTCGTCAGCAAAACCATCGAACGCCTATTGAAAAAGCGCATCACTGATCACCTGAGGATGCAGCATCACATAGCCGACACTCAGCATGGCTTCCGAAATGGAAGAAGCTGCCTAACAAACCTACTGGACTTTTTCTCAAAAGTAACAGATATTAAAGATGAACAAAAGGGCGTAGACCATGTGTATCTAGACTTCCAGGAGGCTTTCGACAAAGTCCCCCATATACGGCTAATGAAAAAATTGGAAGCCCATGGCATCCGGGGAGACTATTTACGATGGATCAGGGCATGGCTTACGGGTCGGCAGCAGCGAGTAAAACTTGAAGGAGAGACGAGTGCCTGGACNTTTATACAAAAAACAGACCCCACCAACTCTGCGACGATGCGCCAGATCACAGGGCACAACACCACCCAGCATGAACGCACATCGACGAACCACTTTGTCAAGCAAACAAGCATCTAATCTAAAAAATTACACAGTTCAAACGACATGTCGTAGAAATTATCATGTTGATTTTTTTTTTCATTTTCTAGTTTTGTTTAGTACTGACTTAAACATATATATGATGTATATATAAATATGTTTATCATGCCACTGTTGATGACACGGGCAGCCAAACATGCATAAGAGCTCTTGCGCACTCAGCGAGGTGCCTACGCCGTCACGCGGTAAGCGCTCCCAATGCAAAATAATACAAAACTAAAGAAGCCTGTGCGGGACACAGCCACGTTTGATGCAGCCATCCAAGATGGCGGGTGGGGCATGACAACAGCAGTCAGTCGACCGCATTCTCCTGTGCTACTCAAATTGTGACCACCGCCTCGTGTTCCGCCGGGCACGGAACTGAGGGTCAAACTTTGAGTGCACAAACCCTAATCTAGTCTCACTGTCGGACGGTTTAGATCAGGCCCACATTGCCGTTAGGTGCAGCTTAGCAAAGAAGGCAGTCCAAGGACAAGTGCACGAGATGTTAAGAAGCTATGAAGATCCTCTTTTGTATCACCGTGAGAGCATAGAGAGTGTACGGGAAATTATGATAGGCTGACGTCACATCAGCTGTAACGCTTACGAGAACCTTCACAAATTCAGCAGAAAACAGAAGTTACTGAAATCAAAACTCAAATGCTTCGTATCCCACGTAGATAACTGTTCTGATAAGTAGTCGAGGGGACATGACTAGGCGCGGGAGTTGCATAAAACGCAATTGAACGAATCTCCAATGCACCAATTATTGTGATATACAATTGTTTGAAATTTTGTGAAGAGAAATAATTGGACGCAACAGCATGCTCCACAGTGCAGTCTCCTCAGAAGAAAAATTCGGAAGAACTTAATTACCGCCATGAATTTCATACCGGTGTTGACCCAAGCTCTGCTCTGAGCCGTGACACACGAGAGATAACACAAAAAGTTTGCCAGTTCTCACCACCTCAATAAGCCTGCAAACTCACACGCTGCTGCGAAAATTTTCAAGAAGCAGCATGCTGTAATTTTGTACGCGAGTCGTCGGTCAAATACACGATACTTTGTAAACAATTAAAGCGCCCGTAGCGCCAACTGCTAGCATTTAGGTCTTTCAGTTTTGTCTCTTAGCTGACAATTTGGAAGGCATTTCATCGAAGACTTCGCCTTAGGGCGCGCTCGACTGGACTCCGAAATTGACTCGTCCGAAGCTTCACAAAAGCTTTGGCTTTGTCACATAGAAGCGCGTTGGAAGTGTTAGCACGAACGCGATTGCGCTGAGCCGCTGAAAACTCCATTTTACGGAGCAAGATTTAGTTTCGGAAAGTCTCAAGGGTAATCTGTTGAGGGTCAGCGCATGAAACTCAATTCAGCGGGTCGCAGCCAGCGTACCTGCCTGAAGTCCTCAACAAGTCAAGCCTCAAAAGCTTAATCTCTGCTCGCAATCGAAGATGCTCTCCCTTAACGTTAATTACTTCAGCCAATGAGGCTTAAATTTGTTCTTGTCAAGTCTGTCTATTGTTTCTTTATCACCAAGATAACACAAAAAGTTAAAACCTAAGGACGCATCTTTACGAAATTTACAGAGATTGTTAGGAATGTTAAGAGGAATAGATGATTAACTTGGCGAAGATCCGTTCAATCGATGGTTTGTTTGCCAGCCTCTTTTATCTTGATAGCGCAAGGTAACTGAAAAAGTTATGGACAGACCTGGATTATATTTGCAGGAATGATTGGGAAGTTACTGGGAGCAAAGGATAAAATTTTGTGTTATATTTATTTATCCGTTTGCTTGTTCGTTTGTCTGTTTGTTTTTATACTTGTCAATGCATAACTCAAAAGGTAATGAATGAATTGTTAGGGATCATAAAAGGCGCAAATGACCGAATTTTTGTTACGAATTTTTTGTCCGTTTGCGCGTTTGACTAATGTTTGTTTAATGTTAGTACAGAACTGAAAAATTTACGGGCGGATTTTCAAGAAAATTGGAAAAACTGTTATTATTGTCGAAAGACCAAATTTTGGTGGTGATAAAAAATCCTAGTTTCTGGAACAATTTGCATTTTTCGTTAACATTGCCTTATTGGCGGATGTATACGCTCTCAGAGTGTTCTGGTTGTTAAGGGAATGGGCAGCATCTACCTATATAATATTATTCACCTTGATACATTCATTTTTGTAATGCCGTTAAGCCCGTAGCGATGGTAACGTCGGTGTTTTGAACAGAGGTCGATGCCTTTCAACCATGAGACCATGTCACGAGTGCAGGGGCATCCAGGCAAGCATTTGCGCAGAATATTTGACTCAGTTGCCAAACTTTCCTCAGCTTTTGGTCAGCGTGCGTACCAGCCCTTAAAACACTCAGCTTTTGGCCAGCGTGCGTACCAGCCCTTAAAACACTCAGCTTTTGGCCAGCGTGCGTACGAGCCCTTAAAACGCTCAGCTTTTGGCCAGCGTGCGTACCAGCCCATAAGTCGCTCAGCTTTTGACCAGCGTGCGTACAAGCTCTTAAAACGCTCAGCTTTTGGCCAGCGTACGTACCAGCCCTCAAAACGCACAGCATTTAGTCAGCGTGCGTACCAGCCCTTAAAACGCTTAGCATTTAGCCAGCGTGCGTACCAGCCCTTAATTAAAACGCTCATCTGGCAAGCGTGCGTACCAGCCCTTAAAACGCTCAGCTTCTAGCCAGCGTGCGTGCCAGCCCTTAAAACGCTCAGCTTTTGGCCAGCGTGCGTACCAGCCCTTAAAACGCTCAGCTTTTAGCCAGCGTGCGTACCAGCCCATATGGAACGCTCAGCTTTTAATTAGCCAGCGTGCGTACCAGCCCTTAACGCTCATCTTCTGGCAAGGGTGCGCATCAGCCCTTAAAACGCTCAGCTTTTGGCCAGCGTGCGTACCAGCCCATGAAACGCTCAGCTTTTGGCCAGCGTGCGAACCAGCCCTTAAAACGCTCACAAGCTTGTTGGAACTCCATGCAGCAACAAGCACCACAAAGCCAAGGCGAGCACATAGAATTTATACATTACGGAGAAAGAAACTTCGTCAAGTTATGCAGAAAAAGAAATAGAGTAGACACGTTTTAAGTCGTCCACTTTCCGCTTCACAGCTTTCTGAACGAATCCAAAATATAGCGCTAACTTTTGCGCAAATTGAATCCACGAGCTACTGAATTTTATCCTCGATGAAATTACTCAGTAATTTGAAAACTATTAAGATTAGAATCTGGAGTCCATTTCAGTTCTTTCACTGGTTTGTGAAGCGACCAACGAAAATTTCAGGCTAGACGAGATCTTCCCCTGGGCAGCGATGCTCTGCACGAGCTGGACAGGGTCCGTCCCATGAAGCTTAATGAGGCGCCTTAAGAAACCAAACCAAGTCTCTCTTATAAATCAGCAAGAAACCGACGACACTGCTGGACTCGAGCCGCTGTTAAGATTCCAGCAATAAGTACACAGCGTCAGGCTGAACTTTAGTGATTCACATCACAGACTATGAGGGACAGCACAGCAGACCTCTGTCGTGCGGGTGAGGAGAAACCAACAACTGTGGCTGACAACTATTGGAGTGTGTTCGCTGCACCAATGACCATTGATACAATCTAATATAAGTAGCTTCAGCTAGTTCGTACGCAACTTGTATCGAACTTCAGGCGACAGTAGTAAACCGAAAAGACCTGAGACAGCCGAAAGCTCGTTCGTAGGGAGTGAGTAGGGGTTATATTCAGATCTTTTCTTCTCAAGTAGCGTGTTCGATAGTTACTGGCATTAACAGAAGAATCTCCATGGCGTCCCGTTAATGGAGTACTCATGAGTTCAAGTCTAGAAAATTAACAAAATATTGAGTGACGGTGGGATCACACAATGCGTTTCTGCGACACGGAGTGCACTCCACGAGGCCAGTTAACTATTTCAGTTAGATCTATAGCTAATTAGGGCGTTTCATGAACGTTGTGTTTGCGTATAAAATTGGCAATAGGCTAGCCATATATTTTATGGCGGAGCAGTAGAATACATGTGTGATGAAACTCCATAGAAATTTATTTGTCACCAAAATTCATAAAACCAGGTATAGTCACAATATGTAAAAGGACGACAAGTGACAACAGGTCGCTCTAAGCATATACGCTTCTTGGACCTATGATAATAGCTATTTCAACTACTCGGTAAATACTCACGTCATCTTGCCAAATGAAAGTAGGATTCACTTGCAAGTGGACTCACGGTCACACCCACCAGCAGGACACGTAGTAATTATTCGAAGTCTGTAGAAAATGTTCACTAACTAATACGACGCATTCGCAACACACTAAAAATTGCGCGCTTCAATGACACCGCAGCCAATAGCGCCCCAGCAGGTACAGTCACATCATCGCCACCACGAAATGTCGATGCCTGTGATTTGTTCACAGTTATGTACGAGGGGTATTTAAAAAGTTTTAAGAATAGTTCTCTCGTAGCGTCATCACTGAGCCAAGAACGTCAAGTGCTGGCTTATATGGCAGGTTGCCTCTATACCTGCAGCACATGGCACAATCCTGGTCAAAACAACAGCGACAACGATAAGATGATGGCCCTCGTTTTTTTGTTATCTAAGTACTAAGAATCACAAGTCTCAAATTCGCTGTCAAAACAAAAGTCTACTTAGAATTCGTTTCCACTTCATTCGAACGCAACGCAATTGCCACTCGCCACACAAGCAGCGAAGCTCAGAAAAGTTTCTTAGTCCCGAACTTCCAGCCATATTGGTACCCAACGCATCATGGTAATGCTAAAGTAAGTGACTTCTTGCTTACCTGCCCAAGTGTATCAAATTTACGTCGAAATTTGTAAACTGAATCCGCGGAGCAGAGCATTCCTCTTGGCAGAACATTACGTTTGCATAAACGCAAGAAAGCCTGAATTTAGATAAAATATTTTCAGAAATTCCACGACTTTTTTAACTCACCTCGTATACAAGATCCTTCAAGCTACTATTATTATTCTGTAACATTTGGAACTAATTAAAGGACGATTAGTGCATTCAAAAGCGATGTAAAGAAATGAAAATCTAATGATCCCAAATCTGGCGAGTATAGAGAGGATCAGGCAACACTTTCCGTCCCAGTTCGTGACTCGCAGCTTTGGCAATGTGAATGGACGGACGTTGTTGAGTTATAGAAGAACGCAATTTCGCCAATATCGATTGATGTCACACACCCGCTAACATTATACAGGTTTAAAGACTGTTTAGCAGATGATGATCATAGAGGTTACGTTCGTGGAATCCTTAACAATCCGGCTTCTCATGATGAGCAATGCACCGTACCTATCTAAGGTCAAGCGCCAAAAGGGGCTGAAGAGTAACAAAGCATCCGGCATTGACCATCTTCCAACTAAAGCCCATAAATATAGCCCCAACAGGCTGGTAACACTCCTTGTAATTTTTCTCACTGGACGCTTCATTTTGGGTTTCCTTCGGGGTAACCTAATGAGGGATACATCACCAATAGCAAAGAACAAAGAAAATGTGTGACAGACAAGAGCAATTATCGCTCTATAACAGTAGCTGTGTCTCTTTCGAAGACGAACAGAAGACGAATGCCACCAAACATAATGAGTGCAGACTCGAGTTTGGACTCAAAGCACCAAGCGGAACGGAAATGGCTATAATTTCACTCAACCAATCTTTTCATTGACAGTGGTTCTCTTGTGTACCCATGGTTTCCCAATGCTAAGGGTGCATTTGACCGAGTGCACCAATATTCTCTATTTAACTGTATGCCTTAGAAACATATACCCCCTTATATTGTTAAGAAGCTAAGGTGCTGGTTCGAAACTCAGAAATGCCCTGTGAAATGGGAAGAGGCAATGCCATCATTGAATTAGAGCGACAAACGGCATTCAACGAGGAGGAGGCATTCTTTTCCCTATTTTTCATTGACGCTATCCACACCCAAAAGAATGCAGCTGGAGTAGAGTACATATGAGTGACAAAGCAGTAAATACGCACAGCTATGCTGATGACATAGTAATTGCCTCTCCCAAATCAGGTGAGCTGCAAAACTGCTCTCAGTCTGAGAAAACGGAGGTAACAAACAATGCATTCAATATAATACCTGTAGGCTTGATGTTCCATTAAAGTAACGAATGTTGTAGCGTCATGAGTTTGCGACAGCAAAATTTCTTTCCAGCAAATAGAAGCGCCAACGCTTGAAAATCAAGTAGCAGCAAGAAAATATAGTTCAATCCAAAACATTCACCAGCAATATTCAGTGCTTACTGTTTCCTCCATACCAGCGGTTAGTATACTGAAGAACCGTAAAATTGAAATTGTTAGTCGCGTGGAGAGTAACAGGAGCTAAAACGGTTTGTTTGTTTTTAAAGTTGAAAGGAGAATCAAGATGCAACCATCCACGCGACCCATTCCGGCCAGCCAGCGTACAAGCCAAAGCCAGCTCATGCCGTGAAAGTGGGCCGTTAGTTACAGTAGTGAACCTTAGATCGAATACATCGTCTCCCGCTACACGTACTTCCTCTCAGGCTGTAAGTTATGGATTTTTCTGCATGTCAACAGAGGACAGGATGAGCTGTGCCGCTTGACAGAAAACGCTCATTTTTCATGCCTAATAAAAAATTCCGTTATGAGTTTTCCGCCCTCATGTTCAACAGCCGGCGATAATAATTTCATAGAAACAATAGCTACTGGCGCCACTAGCGTTGTACTCCAGGTGGACCAACAATACTATGAATTGTGTACCAAAGAGAGTTAATTGTAGAAGGAAACACAGTCGTTCGTCTGGCCATTCTACTGTATCTCCGGCGTGGTTCATTTTTGGTGGAGCATTTTACAACCAAAATCCTAAAATCGATATAAAAAGTGCGTTAACGAGGTCCTCCTATGATCATTGGCAGAATAAAGCTAATGGAGTATATACTTATATATTCTGCTCTATAGACCCCAGTGCTGCTTCGGCCAGCCACAACGCTACCGCTTTTCTGCCGCCGCAACCTCGCAGCCATTCCTCGTACATACGACTTGGTGTGCGTCCTCTCCCGCATGCGCACACTACAATATACTGTATACAGTACGGGTGTATGTATTTTTTGCAGTGTAATACCCTGAAAACTTTCAAATATACCAATATAGTATTGCAATACATACGTGCAGCCAGTCAGCCGGGCTCCAGCGTTGGTGGAAATTTTAGATTTATTGCCGAGGCTTTTCTTTCCCTCCTTCAATTAAATCTCTTTGGTGTGAACAACGTTCATATTCCAAGTATGGATTTTTTAACGAGTTTACCTTTATGAGGAAAACTACTGCGAGAGTAGCGTCGGCACTAAAGTTCGAAGGCGGAGGTAACTACGCAATACTCTAAGCTTACCAAAGAACTGGGTCACACGCGGCTACGAAGTGGAATAAAATCGCTGTGCCTATCAATGGAGATCCATTGAGAGACAACAGGGTCAAAGTAAGTACGGGAACATCTGTCCAAGGTACATCCCATAGAGTGGGTGCGGAAGATAATAACAAGCAAGACCTAAGAAACTCACGAGATAAACAAGTCACTACTTTATTACTCCGGCCAGTCACTCTCGCAATATTTACTAACAATGTCAGGAAGCCAATCGCTGATACGGACTACCCATCGCTGGAGATAAGGGTGGAGAGCCCGAGGCAATACGACGCAGTGCATGTGACCGGAGTCCAGACGCCGCAGCAGCGGACGCAGACAAGCCAGCGCCACTGCTCGCGTCCAACTATAAAACGCGGCCGGCAATAATGACAAAGAAACATTTGTAGTGAATCTTCATTGGACACATTTTCGTTCGTTTGAGTTTTAAGGATACCCTGCAATTGATGCTTATAATAACGGGAAAAGATGAAAGCGCTCGATGACTAACTTACTGTACGGATAAATGGAAGTAAAGGTCGAATTATATGCATAATAATAACTAGCGTGACCAGTGGAAATTCCACGGTTAATTAATGTTCTCACTTTCTATAATGAAGCGATCCCAACCTACGCTATTATATCTCACTCTAATTTGACCTAATATAGATCCTCAACCTAACCTACCCCATATAGCACCTGTCTCTTAATCCTTACGAACTGCGTCTAACCTCAAGTTTGCTGCATACGGAAGTCGAAACATGGGAACGTTTCTCTGCATCAACCCCATTACGCTGCTGCGTAAGCAGTTTAGGTTTGATATGAAATAAATCGTACAGCTGGGGTCGTGCATATATAAACACATAAGTAGATGTCGATTAGAAGCAGTTGAAGAAATTGATGCTGCATCTTTAAGAGCTTTCTACCATCACCAGAGGCCTACCAACGCTTGAAGTTAACTTTCAGCTATTGTGTGGTGTGTTTTCGCCAATTGTGGGATTTGTATTTACTACAAGACTGCCATGTTGATGTGCCAGCCTTTAATCTACGACAGGTTGTAAACTGTCGCCCCCGGTACATCTGCGTGTCTGCAACGTGCAGTAATTGGAGTCAACGCAGCGGACTATAGTTGAAAATTGACGAAACATTTGCTTGATTGAAAGTTTCATTTATACTTCTGGAACAGCCGGTATCATAGTTACACCTTCCTATGGTAACCTCTCTAAATTTCGCAAGATTTCAAGAACTAAAAATACCAAGTTTGACCCTTTCACCTGATGAGCTGGAGAACAGCGAAACGCGCGTCGTGGGTATCAAAATTTCTTCAACTGCTTCTAATCGTCATCTACATTTATGCCATCGCAAGAAAATAAAAACACGTATGTATGGATAGGCATGCTAAATTCCGAAAAGTAAAAATTAATATTAAGACGCAGATGTTCAAAATTCAGGTAAGATTAATAAAATGCAGATGATCAAAATTCACTAAGAATTATATTTTCACAGTTAAAATACTCTAAGCGCGGTGCGCGGTCGGGATAAATAAAGGATAAATAAGGCTAGGGAAGGAAATTGTTCTCCCGTGATTCTTTGTGGCCGACGCCGCTCGAGCTGCTTGTGACCGGGGCTGCAGCAAGTTAGCTGCGGTACGCCAAACGTTGGGACGCTACCTATGGAACCGGTAACGAACGAGTTACGTGCCTAGTGGTTAGAAATTAAGTGCTAAATGGCTGGAGGTAGTATTATCCATGTTGTTAATGAAAACTGTGAATAGCACATTATATATAGTAGGCTACTGTAGTAAAATATGCATGTATTCTTTAGGAGACATTACATAGACTGAGCTGGCAATCGCAAGTGATCCTCCAATAGGGTGCGGGTGGTAGGTAGCGCAAATCCGTGAACCAATGAGCTCATGCCAGCGCTTGAAAAGAAAGTGCGTGTCTGCGAGAGAAAGCCCGATTCTTTGGGAGTGAGGGTGTAGGATCATATTTGGGCAGCCCAGCGGCTCGTGAGGGTACGCTGGAGCGTCTTACCGCTTCATACCGTGTCACTTATTTCGCCTCAAGTGTGATTGGTACATACGATTAAATGTGTTGGCACTTTCATAATCGGCGCCTGATGGAGACTCAAGCGACTAACTGCACCAATGAGTGTTGCTAAATAGAGATTAACGTGAGTGAATCATCAGTCAAGTGTAGTGCACAAACTTTACGGTGAATGCCCGTGTGCTAATGTCAGTGAAGTCATCAGTGTTCGCCGTGTGCTAATGTCAGTACCGATATCTTGCCCCAGCCTCGCCTCTTCGTATTGTCTTAACTTTTACGCATGCACCTCTGGGAAGTATTATTATTGTGCCAGCTCCAGTCTCCAGCATGAGCGGCTTCATTTACGACGGTGCGTGGCACGACAGCTGCAGCGAATAGTAACGTGCTCCGTGAGAAGTTATTCGAAGAAATATTGTGTTGCAGTGATGTACATCTTCTGATACCAGAGAACAAAATGGGTTTTCCAGGCTTCAGTAAACGACGTTGTTCTGCAGTTGCAAGTAGGCAGCAATGTGTACAAACAACGAACTTCGGCGAGCAGCCGATCGATAAAATTATGGTATTATTAATGTTGTTGAGTACTCATAGAGGTATTTTCTCCTCTTGCTGAAGAATAAAATTGGTGTTTTGCGGTTGTAAAAAAAGGTAAAATAGTTGTGGCTGATCATTAGATTTAAGAAGTGTTGTATAATATTCAGGTGTAGCGATCATTGTTTTGCACCGCCGGAGCTGTGCACAGCGCTCGCCCCTGTCTAGTTTGTGTTGTGTCCTTAGGAACGAGGCGGCGCTGGGCCGAAGTAAGACGTTTGAGAAGTGAGAAGCGATCGTGGCAGAACTCGCACATTACATCACGTTGTATGGGGAGGTTTTTCTCGGTGTGGCCTGAAGCCGGTGGTCAAGCCATAAATGGGTATTCTCGAATGCTTATGTACAGTGTTTTCCATTAGCGGTCACATTGTTTCCTGCCACATAAAAATTTATTAGATTAGGTCCATATGAACATTGAAGTAACGAATAACGTCAACCTAATTAATATATTTCCGTAATCAACGTGCACTCAACTCATTATATCACAGTCCTGCCACGGACAAAATCCATGGAAAAGACAAAGTTTTATACAACTGCAATATAATTTGTATGTGTTTCATCTGTAGACAACCAGAGGCATGAAATCGATCAGAGCGAATGATTATCATATTCCAGAACTAATCAGTGCTATTGAAAGAGCTTAAATATCCATTTCGATCCTATTTTCTGCGCGAAGTCAACGATTAATATTTAAAGCTGTGTCTCTCTAACCTGTCAACACTTGAGCTTCTAATTGTGTAGGTTATTATATATTTGGAAGGGCTTACTCTCCTTCTCATTATGGACGCAAAATTTATCTGAATGAACTGATTGTTTGTATCAGGACGTTGTTTGATTATTTCATTATTCATGCATTAATTCAATAACTTCTTGCTTATTAATTTTTACATTATCATTTGTTTATCATTATTATGTTTATTATTATTATTATCATTCATCATGAGATATATATATATATATATACATGTATAAAGCACGCTTGAGTCCATAACATATTTGTCTAATATTATTGTATTCAAAAACTGCTCCGAGCCGCGGCAGCTATTCCGCAACAGCGAGGGCCACTTGCTCAGTTTCGAATCTCTCTGTGAATTTTTATTTAGTTTCAATTTGCAATTGTACATATTTCAAACCGATATGCCTTAATAGATTCAGCCGTCGTCACCCTCACAGAAACATGTATTCCAAGAACGTGAAGCGCTTCCGTATTTCGACTCTTACGTAGGAAGCCTAACGTAGCCGGTGCATGCCAGACACTAGATCACCGGTGAACATCTTACATGTTTTACCAGGAAACTTTTTGCCCTCGGTTTTCATGATATATGTGGACATAAAAACAGCATAAAAAGAAATATAGCAATCTCACTCTTCGGAGGTACTTTTCTCATTACTTTCTTCTGCATTTACAGGTCTTCGCCAAAATTTATTTCTCATTGTCTGAAGATAATATCATTTAAGCTTTCATATTTTTAACCATTTCATATTTCATCGGTGCATTTGATTATTTCAGTTCAATAGCGGGACCCGTGGCTACTTTGTACTTTATGCGTGCGATACCTTTCCTACAGAAAAAAAAAAAACACCTTTTCTGTCAGCTTAAGTGATTTCAGTAAACATCGCGCTTTCACTTCAAAAATGTCTTAGAGTGAAGCAGTTCAGAACAGCTCGATGCACCGTATTCTAGATACGAATTATCCCATATCTGGATGCTATGCGATCTCAGCAACGTGAATATTTCAAGAAATGAAAATCGGTACTATATACAGTATATATATATGTACGATACGCGTAAAAGGTACTTCGTGTCTTTGCTTACTGACTGAAAATTTCTATTAAAGCAAGCAAAAAGAAGACAGATATTATTGAGCTTCCTCAGTGAGTAAAGCAGAACTTCTGGCAAGGTAAATGTGCCCCTTGCTAATAGTGAAAAGCGTAACGTACAGACACAGGAATGGACGTACGGACGGACGTACGGATGGAGCTTCAAGTAGAATTTTAATATAGATAATGAAATCCTATAATTTCTCATATGGATGTTGTGCCGTACATATTTAGGGCACAGCATCCTGAGGTATTCATACTTGAGACAAGCATAAGAATCACTCTTAATACGACCCTAGAAGAGAATTAGCATATGTTGAACAACGTTCCACTTAATGCACTTTACAGAAAACAGAGAAAAGTTATAGTGGTCTGTCATAATGGCAAAATATTTATACTTGAATAATCAAGGAACAAAATCAAATATGACTTTTGGGGGACCCGATGGACAATATACAAAGCTAAAAATGATTACATATTACACGTATTGGAATCGCAGTCAAAGTTTCAAATATTTAATTGGTAATACGCACCGTACATCTAAATCCAACAGGTCTACTCTACATCTATATCTCCTTATTTTTCTAGCATATCTAGAACTAGAATAAAGAATATTAAACCAACTTGTTTGCATAAAATTATGTTACTTGTGCTATATTTTAATCTCGCGTGAAACCGGTTCGAAACCAAAGAAGTAACACAATTTTGGACAGATATATATATTTTTGTTTTTTTCCTATACTGATAGAAAAAGTTTAGGACCTAGTCACCTGGATAGGTATATTATAGTCTGAATTACGGTGCGTGTTTTATGTGGTGTAATTTTTCCCCAATATATGAGATAAAAATAGAGAATTCTTGAAATAAAATATAGTACAGGTAAAAATACGCTACACGTTTCTAATTTAATCCATTCTATGACTGCGATTCCGCCATTTGTGATAGATAAGAATTTATTGGTGAATAAAAGCCTGTTGGGAGATCAGAGAGGGTGCAATCATGCCGTTCCAAGGGGATGTCATTAACGAATGTTGAGAACAGTATCGGTCCTAGGATCGATCCTGTGGAACCCCACAGCTGTTAACGATGTAAAGCGACTGCGTTGTATTCAGCATGACAGCATGTGTCCTGTCTCGTAGATAGCTAGCAAACCAGTTGGGCAAATATTCATGGATGATATTTTATTAGTAATATGCCATGGTGAACCTTATCAAAGCCTTGGACAGACCAAGAAGAAGGAAGAGAGTGAAGCACCTACGATCCGTATTCCGGTAAATATAGTAGTTTCACTGATATTTAGAAGAGCATCCTGCGTATAAGTCCGTGCTCTGTAGGCGTACTGGTTTTTGTGAAGAATACCTGATTGATCAAGATGATACGCTAGTTGATTTGCCACAGCTTTTTCGAGTAGTTTTGAGAGCATGGGAAGAAGGCTTATCGGCCTATAGTTCCCGGGTGTCTCTTGCTCCCCGGACTTATGAAGGGGTTTTATGATAGATTGTTTCCAAGAGCTAGGAAGTGTTTCAGCTATAACTGAAGTCTTAAAAAGGTGGATTAGAAACGGCCCTACAGTGGGAAATGCATCTCTTAACGTAAGTAATCGCTATATTGTCATGGCCCGTTGCTTTAGTGTTTTTCCGTGAATAAAGAATATCTCTGAGTTTACTGACATCGCTTATTGGTTCTGGTGGCCAACGATGCTCGTTTCTCCTATCTGGACGATGACACACTCGTGCTGTATCTAGAGAGGGATTTGAGGGGGAGACGAGTTTCGGTTGACTGGCAGAAACTAAGGGGGGCTGTCGGTTAGCGGCTTCTTCAAATGATGGTTTTCCTACTTCAGCGAAGAAGGTATTAAATGCAGTGGCTTTTGAAAGTGGGTAATGTAAGCGCACAGTTTGCATTTACTGCTAAATTTGCACAAAATTTTTGCGTACGCGCCAGGTTTGTTAAGCTATATATAGTTCAGTCAAAAGAATGCACCGGAGATACTCAGGTTGCCCCTCAAGCGTCGAAATTTGGCTGCAATGTAAACTGAACACATTTTGGCGTCTGTTCAGCGTGAAGTTGCAATTGCCCCGCAAATATTCAGCTAAAGAAGGCGTAATTTAAATGGATTATGTTAAAAAAAAACGAAAACTCCAACCAAGACTGAGCCTTTCTTCCAGCTATAAAGAAATTTAACTAAAAATATATGCGATATAGCTGATGCCCGACAGGATCTAAAACTCTATCGACGATACCGCCTTTCATCTACCACGCTCTGTACAAAGCTAAGCTAAATTGAGAAATTGCAGTATTTCTACTTTTGACACTATATTTCCGGAGCTATATCAGTCACCGTAACTCCAAGGGCTGAAATTTTATTGTGCCTCAACTTGTTTTTCAGAGGATGAATTTTCTCCTATCTACATATTTAACAGCGTGGCAGAGAGAGGACCAACCAAAAGAGCAAGCAAGTGTGGAGCGACCAACAACTGTGTATTATTACATAGGTAGTGCATAATTTCAATTTGCAGTAAAAATTTCAGAAAGCTCTACACTGCTCTGTTGTCAACCAGGAGAGCAGTCAAGCGCTCTATGAAGTTGAAAATTATCTTTAAACACAGACTGAAGTAATTAAATATTGAAATATCACTGATTGAAAAACATTATCTTGAAATGGCTTTTTCCTAATAAAACGAGGTTGCGTACTTCCTTAGCTTCGGGCAGACGCGGGCAATAGGAAGTGCGTGCGCCTTTGCTCACACAACTTATTTAAAGTGTCATACCATAGAAACTGAAGGCAAATTTACCGACATTAGGCAGCAGCTGCCGGCATCGGCTGAACGCGAAGTGGACCCGGCGCCATTTCTTGGAGCAATTCGCCGTGTTCGATAGCGACGCTGGTGAGTGAGATTTTCTCCACACCATGAAATGAAATACGCGAGAACATCGGTGAATTGGCCTAATGTATGCACTAAACAGATGCTTTAAAATACAGTTGGTCGTTTAAACTAATATTATGACATTCAGCTAAGTAATATATATAAATAAGTATAAAATGAATAAGTAAGTATAAAAGGTGAATGATATACGTAAAACCCAAACGTAAATTATGCTCATAATGTTCCAATAAATACTGTTGTCATAATATTTGTTGCATACACTATGTTCATAGTTCAACCTGTTATGCGTCTGACTGTCCCCCAATTTTTATTATATAAACATGTAAAATCTCTTGAGAATCTTATCGAACTATCACTTGAGAGCGTGACGAATACCCAAACAGTCATTGCCTGAAGTGACTGCCATTAAAACTGGCCAATAGTAGTCTCATTGGAATGAGTCATCAGCTGCCCTTTGTATCTTCAGTTTATAGTTTCACTGTAAGATGACTCGTCAAAACGCGTAACAAATGAGAAGTCAAAGACTAACACATTCGTAGCCGGCTGAAGAAAACCAGCAAGAGAGGAACTGACGACTCAAGAATTAAGTCAGTAATCGGTGGCTCATAAATAGTATGTGTGCGCCCATGACATTTTGCTCAAGCAGTCGCGATGACTGTGACCATAAAATTCAAATATGTGTTACAAGAGCAGATTCTCTTGAAAGTTTTCATTTTTTTTACAACAGCTAACCCCATCCCTTCACCGCTGATGGAACTAGTGATGCGCGTCAAATCAGTAAAGGTAAAATCAACTTCGACTGTACCCTCTACGGGGAAACCCGCACCCACTAGTTCGTGCTGTAGATTTAGGTCTACTGGCCACACAGGAGTAAGTAGAGTCGCAGCTAACAACGGGTCGCCAAGAACGATGCCGTCAAAATAAATATTCGACGACCCGAGCCCCTCCCCCCACCCTCCCATTCCTCGCCAGGCAGGTGCCCCCGCACAGCTCTTCATACCAAGCAATTGCCGTTGCCGACTTAGCACGCCGGATGCCACAAAGATCACTCGACAGGCTTGTCGCTCAAACTCGGCACCTCTAGCACATAAGTCAAGCACGCATGGCATGCTGCCACAAGCACACGAGAAGATGAAATACAGCCATGCACAGAGGTACATCAGAAATACAAAAGACGGCGCACGGACGTGTTAGTCCACTACTCTGACTTTCACTTTATAATCCATAGACCGCAATGAGCCGTGGCAAGTCTGCTTATTGAAGGACACTATAGTGCTGTTGGTTGAAATCTACAGTGAAGAAGGCTGTTTCACCGTTGGAGGCACCGTTACAACACTGCACACTGCTATGGGTGCGTGCACTGGCTTATACTGGACAGCACCAGACTGGCACGAGAGAGGAAGATGCACCCTATACACGGGCAGCGGATTATGCTGCAGATAAGCCAGCAACATGCAAACTTCCGCCCTCGAGTCCTGAACCGCGCGACTGCAGTTCCGGGTCTTCGTACTGCATACGAAATTACGAAACATCAGCGGCGCCATCGATGTGCATCAGGGAATGTGTTCCGAAGTGTCACTAACACTTGCGCTGAACACATTAAGTTATGGTGACGCTTGTCCCTTGCCAGCTGTACTGGGCTACAACAAACAAATATATTTACCTTGTTGTGTTATGGCAAATATTTCACGTTAACATTTGAGCTAAGAAACTGCATTTACGAGAAGCACTGCGAGAGTGACTTACCATGACTGTCTCTATACCTCACCATCAGACCATGACAGTCTCTATACCTCACCATCAGTTCCAGGGAAAATAGTCCAGAGAACAGAGCAGTGAAGAGAAGAAAAAGGGACGGAGGCCTTACTGAAGTAGTTATGATGTTCGTCACGAAATGACGGCAGGGCTCCTAGCATAAAAATACCTATAAATGGTATGTATAAATTGGTGAAATATAAATGAAATATAATTTGAGCCATTGCATTACTAAATTATTTGAATGGTCATCATTACAATAAGGAAATAATTTTATATGATTTTTTGTAAATGAACCGATCAAATCGCCAATAGCAACGAGTGCGTAACAGGCCGTAACACATTTCTAATCATATCGTGACAGACAACGATATCTTTTTTCAAGTATTTCTTATCACTCCTTCAGGAAACATGATACTGCTCTTTCTGCACTCGTGTTTAAGGCATTCACTCGATCATTACCAGTCTCTTCTTTCGATTCTTTACATTTGCTTGAAGAAGATTCAACTGTTAGATATTCACAAAGCTATTCTCTGTGATCCTGTAGGCATTGTGAACATATAAGATGTTGCCAGCTGAATAGGGAAAACACGCTGCTCCGGAACAACCGGCTTGACAAGCCACTGACTCTGGAGGGATTCTTTAAGGCAATATTGCTATAATATTAAACAAAAAATGTAATTTTAGTGAACAATAGAAATACCTGCCGCACACTAATTGAGGACATATAGAATTTGTGACGAGATGCCGATGACTTGCTGTACCTCACGGTGGAAATAGCGGTGGGCTAAATCGAGACAGGCTCCATTGTAAAGTTTGGGTGCATTATGTTAGAACTAGACTTTCATAGTGTTGTACCTTGTGGAACTCGACTGAGTGCCGGCTGTCTTGAAGACACTAATTTTAACGATTGCGTTTTGAGTACAATTTGACCGAAATGCTTCAAGCTACCGAAGGCATTTCCCACGGATACCCATGAGGGAAATTTTCAGCATTTTGATTCTGTGATCAATTTTATCAAAAGCCTTAGCAAAACCTAAGTATATTATGTCGACATTCTTTCCTAGACACAGCAACTCGATATATATTATGGAGTCACATTGTTCCCATAGTTGCAAAATCACGGAAAGTTCATGTCGAAAACCATGTTATTTTGATGTGAGTACATCAGTACCTTCTAAATGGGGTACAAAGTGTTTGAAGGCCAACTCGTTTGAAAGTTTTAACTATGTAACTAGTTAGCTGGATCCCTACCGTTTCCAGTTTGGGAGACGGGAGTATAATAATCGAACAGTATGTTTGTAGGTGCTCGGTAGAGCTACGTCATTTATTTATTTATTTATTTATTGGACATTTATTTCTCCGCAGGCGGGAGGTGTTCTTGGATTATTATATTACAGCTTACATTGAAAATTGTGTGTACATTAATTTGTTAGAAATGTTACAGCTATATATTCACAACCTAATCGACATGGCTCNGACTGTCTCTATACCTCACCATCAGACCATGACTGTCTCTATACCTCACCATCAGACCATGACTGTCTCTATACCTCACCATCAGACCATGACTGTCTCTATACCTCACCATCAGACCATGACTGTCTCTATACCTCACCATCAGTTCCAGGGAAAAATAGTCCAAAGAACAGAGCAGTGAAGAGAAGAGGAAGGGACGGAGGCCTTACTGAAGTAGTTAGATGTTCGTCACGTAATGACGGCAGGGCTCCTAGCATATAAATATACCTATAAATGGTATGTATAACTTGGTGAAATATAAATGAAATATAATTTGAGCTATTGCATTACTAAATTATTTGAATGGTCGTCATTACAATAAGGAAATAATTTTATTCGAATTTTTGTAAATAAACCGATCAAATCGCCAATAGCAACGAGTGCGTAAGAGGCCGTAACACATTTCTAATCATATCGTGACAGACAAAGATATCTTTTTTCAAGTATTTCTTATCACTCCTTCAGGAAACATGATACTACTCTTTCTGCACTCGTGTTTAAGGCATTCACTCGATCATTACTAGTCTCTACTTTCGATTCTTCACATTTTCTTGAAGAAAATTCAACTGTTAGAGATTCACAAAGCTTTTCTCTGTGATCCTGTAGGCATTGTGAACATAGAAGATGTTGACAGCTGAATAGGGAACACACGCTGCTCCGGAACAACCGGCTTGACAAGCCACCTACTCTGGAGGGATTCTTTAAGGCAATATTGCTATAATATTAAACAAAAAATGTAATTTTAGTGAATAGAAATACCTACCGCACACTAATTGAGGACATATAGAATTTGTGAACAAGATGCCGATGATTTACTGTACCTCATGGTGGAAATTGAGGTGGACTAAAGCAAGGCAGGCTCCATTGTAAAGTTTTGGTGCACAAATTCTCAACACCAAATTGCATAATATTAGAACTAAACTTTCATACAGTGTTGTGCCTTGTGGAACTCGACTGAGTACCGGCTGTCTTGAAGACACTAATTTTAACGATTACGCTTTGAGTACAATTTGACCGAAATGCTTCAACCTACCGAAGGCATTTTCCACGGATACCCATGAGGGAAATTTTCAGCATTATGATTCCGTGATCAATTTTATCAAAAGCCTTAGCAAAACCTAAGTATATTATGTCGACATTCTTTCCTAGACACAGCGACTCGATACATAATATGGAGTCATATTGATCCCATAGTTGCGAAATCACGGAAAGTTCATGTCGAAAACCATGTTGTTTTGATGTGAGCACATCAGTACCTTCTAAATGGTGTACAAAGTGTTTGCAGGCCAACTCGTTTGAAAGTTTTAACTATGTAGCTAGTTAGCTGGATCCGTACCGTTTCCAGTTTGGGAGACCGGAGTATAATAATCGTACAGTATGTTTGTAGGTGCTCGGTAGAGCTCCGTCATCAAATGACTTACGCCACATGAGGCAGAACGAATAAGATATAGCTCGCACATATTGACGATTACCGCAGGAGCATCATCTGGGCCTGAAGTACGATACTGTTTCGGCCAGATTCACCGATGGCCAGTTGAGTGCTTAGTTTGGTAAATTCAAAGTCTGTCAAATAGCTTCAAGTTACTTTCAATTATAAAATTTTGTGGTTACTGGACTTTTTCCTAAAAACTCCCTGGTATCACTGACTAAGAAGTTCACTCATCTAAGCTTCTCCAAAATTTTGACTCCAATAACTAACCTATCTGAGCACAAGTTAAGAAACACAATGGATGCAAAATCAAGGTTGGAAAATATTGTCGTTCCAGATGATCACTGCATTCTATCATTCGATGTCAAATCTGTTTTCACATCTGTTCCGTTGGATTTAGAATGCAATGTGTAGAAGCTAAGCTCAACCTTCACCAAAATCTTGTTAAGGAATCAACTAAACTGAAAACTCATGAAATTCTCCAGCTACAGAAAATTTGCAGTGATGCTAACACCTTTCAATGGAAGTAAACATTCTTCAACAAAATCACGGCACACCTATGGGCTCTCCAGTTTCTGTTGTATTAGCTGAAATAATTATGCAACAAGTAGAAGAACAAATTTTGAACAGTCAAAACACTCCATGCCGACCTCTTCTCAGGAAAAGATACCTAGATGATATTATAACTATAATTCCATCAAGTGCAACCGAAACATTCTTGAACTTCGTTAACAGCATAAATACTAACATCCAGTTCACCTGCGAATATGAATATGGCGACAGACTTCCCTATCTTGACCTTCTCATTAATCGCCACCCTAATGCATCTCTAGACTTCAAAATTTATCGTAAGCCAACAAATTCGAACAACTACCTGAAATTTGACAGCTACCATCCAGCTTCAGCAAAACGAGCCGTAGTGAGATCGCTTGTGGACCGCGCCAACAAATATTGCTCTGACTGCAATGTCACGAAGAACAGCAAGAAATAACAACGATTTTAATTGAAAATGGTTGCCCTAATAGATTCATTAACCAAGTCATCAAACAGAGCAACAGCAAAAGGAAGAAGAGATAAGCAAGACCAGATAAGATTCATCTCCGCACCGTACATCCGTAGAGCTACGGAAAAAGTTAACAAAATTCTGAAACGTCACAAGATCCAGCTTGCTAGTAAACCGACCAACACGTTCAACAAAAAACTGAATAATAGCAAGTAATCAGGCAGCATCAAACAGAAACATCATATTGTGTATCAACTTGAATGCAATGACTGCGACAGTGTCTATATGGGAGAGACCCAAAGGCAACTTTCTGTGAGACTGGATGAGCACGCTGAAAATATCAAACAAGACGCTCAATCATCATTAAATTAGTATACACTCATGTTAGAGATAATGGACATCGAATGAACCTTGACGAGCCAAAAATTCTGGCTAACGAAAAGAACCTCAAATCTAGACTATTCTTAGAAACATTTTACTCTCATAACAATTATCATTCTACTAGCGGGACCCGTGGAATTCCACGGTTGATTATAACTATACTTTCCAAAATGAACCAACCCACGCTACATTATTACAATTTACCTAAGTTTAACCAAATGCAGCTCTTATAACGTAGCCCACCCCGTCTGAGTAAACGTCCTTCGCTCATTCCAACTCAACAATGTCTGTCTATCCAAGCATAATTAAGTTGTATAGGCTAACGCGACCGGTGCTAATTCACCGATTAGTTAGTGCTCCCATTTTATAAGATGTAGCAATCTAAGCAATACGCTACTATAACGCACCCACCTAACCTAACACAGCTCCTCTAACCTAACCTACCACATAAATAACGCCAGTCACTTAATCCTGACGAATTCAGTCTAAAGAAAAATGGGAACGTTACTTCCTACCCTTCTGATTCCGCTGCTGTGGGTGTAGCTGGAGCCCCTTAGAAATTCCAACAGAACAGAAGCAATGTTCTTCAGTGATATATCAGTCCCGTATCAGCTGAATTTTCCCCTATCTAATACTGAATGAACCAGTGGAAATTCTACAAACAAAAGAATTGTTCTTTAATTTTGATAACCTCCGACCAGTCTCACGCTTACCAAGGTTGAAAATGTGAAAAGTCTGGCCGTGAAGTGTCTACCCTAGACCTGCGAGCCGCATAGAAGCTGAAATATGAACTTGACTATTTCTTCCTTTGATCCCTTCCCGGGTCGCGCTATCGTCGTTCACGATGAATTTGTGTGCGTGTTTGTGTACGCAGATCGTGTGCGTGTGAGCGGCTTTCAAGTTGGTGCGCAGCGCTGCTCGCTGTATCGCTGATTAAGTCTGGTTAGGTTAGGTTAGGTTAGGTAAGGTTAGGAAAGGTTAGAAAGGTTAGGTTGGATTAGGTTAGGCACGGTTCGGTTAGGTTAGAAGGTTAGGTAAGGAGGTTAGGTTAGAAGGTTAGGTAAGGAGGTTAGGTTAGAAGGTTAGGTAAGGAGGTTAGGTTAGGTTAGGTAAGGTTAGGTTAGGTTAGGCTAGGCTAGCCTAGGTAGTGTTTATTTTAGGGGTGGCGCGCGCAGCAAAGCTTACTTGAACGCGCAATTGTCGTGAACGACGATAGTGCTCCCGGGTCATATCCAAGAGTACCTCGGGTCACTCTAATTTCCTTCTATCTGTTAGAGAAGAGCGTGACATACACGGTTAGGGAATATTTTCACTCACCTTATTAAATTCAAGGTAGCGCTTCTAACTTAATCCACACCGTCTGAACAAACATCCGCCGCTTAACCCTGTCTATCGTTACGCATTCCGTCGCTAACGTAAAGCGTGGGTGACCCGTGAGAATTCGACGATTTGTTAATGCTCTCACTTTATAAAATGTATCACTCATTTGTTCTCTCAGCAGAGAATTCGCACTTGTGTCTTGATAAAAACATAGAAACGCGACGGTATACTTCTTGCAATGTTCTCCTTTTATTTGCACACATTTTTTTAAAGCTCCGTTTCCCACAGTTTACAGATAATTTAGCCTGCCATAAGGTTACACTTTCTAATTTTTGTCGGCGTATCCGATTTTTTTTTCACTATTTCGGAACCCGTGAATATTGCTGATCAACAACCCATCATTGTCGTGCTTTGTTTAATGCAATACAAAGCAATACACAATGAACGAAAATAGATTGGGTCGATTGTTTCAATCGCTGGAGAGTATTCTATTGTTCTAAAGATGTCATTGCATTTCCTCAGAGTCTGGCCGTGAAGTGTCTACCCTAGACCTGCAAGCCGGATAGAAGCTGAATTATGAACTTGACTATTTCTTCCTTCGATCCCTTCCCGGGTCGCGCTATCGTCGTTCACGAAGAATTTGTGTGCGTGTACTGGCTGATGCTTTCCCAGCAGCATATTCTCTTCGAAAAATAAATTTAGAGCAGAGATGCCAATACTACCCGTTTTCTTTACCCAGGGCGTACCTTGGCTACGCCTCAGACCCTATGAGGAATGCCATCCGCCACCAGCAAAGCGAGTAAAATTTTTGTAAAGAAAAACGAAAGCGTAGATATGATACGAGTGAAATAAAGTCGTCTCTAATTTACGTCTATCTATAAGTGAAGAGCGTGACACACTGACACGCACACACACGTAGATACAAGCGTATTAATATTATGACTAGCTGCACCAGTGAAATTTTCACGGCTTTCCATGGCATTTCAGACCGACCCGTGAAACGGTCATATTTTAGCATGGTAACGCCGCACGACACTCACTTCCAGAAAAGTTACACGCACCCTTCACTGAAAATGAGGCCTTGAAGAAAAAAATGTACTGCTTATTGCCCAGCTTTTGTGCCCCCCCCCCTCCTCCTCCCCCCTTGAATTTTGCTTGTATTCTTAATGCCCACCCCCTCATGGAAAATTTCCAGGTCCCAACCCGTTCATTCAGAAGAGACAGGGGCATAAAAATTATTAAAAAGACCTTGCCCAGCTGCACAGAACTGCTGACCTCCGAGTATCATTGGACCCGAGGAATATTTTTTGGCCTATAAGCTAGCAGCACCCGTGAAACGTTCACGGTCTGGCTTATGGCGCTTCACATAGATAGCTCAGAGAAACCTTCGCATCGTAGCATGGTAATTCCCCGTCACCATCACAAACAACACCGAGATTCGATGTACTATATCTTATACGACCAGCCTTTTTGCTGACAATAATTACTGAAGCTGCCCTTGTCTAAGTGGACCCGTGGATTATATTTATAAGCTGCTCTGTCTAGCTGGACCCAGGGAATTCCTTTGGCAGTAAACCACGATGCAGGTTCCCAATGATTTATTCTTAGAAATTTCGGCTCTAATTGCCTTCTATCTGTTAATGATGAACAGCGTGACACAAAAGGCCAGTACGTAGGTAGATAGGTAGGTAGATAGGTATGGAGGTAGGTAGGTACTAGCGTATTAATATATACTAGCTGGACCCGTGAAAATTTTCACGGTTTACCAACTTTATTTTGAGTGTTTGGAAAATTTCCTTCTACCGGTTTGCTTGTTGTTGGATTTTAATGTAATTAGTTGCACATCTA